>CAUYLG010002978.1:0-192383 GCA_963573385.1 Cacajao melanocephalus
CCCTCTCCTCCTGCCCCCTGTTCTCTTTTTTTTTTTCTAAAATTTTTAAAAACAAACTCTTCCAAACAACGTTCCAACATTTTTAAAAAAAAAAAAAAAAAAAAAAAAAAAAAAAAAAAAAAAAGAGAAGTATGCTGAAATTTATAGATTTGCTTTATCCTGATAATGTAAGGTTAATATTCTTTACTAGACACCAGTGTATCTGCAAATTCATGATAAACCTAAATTAATGAAAAGTTACATTTTGAAATTATCAAATGAAATAGCGACACCTAATATTCAGAAGCAGTAAAAGCTTTTTAACTTATTTTTTAGGGTACATATGGCACTTTCAGGAGTTTATTTTTCTTCATAGCTGTATTTTTGTGCTCTTGTTTTCAGAGACAATGCTATTATTATTCATTAGTTACACCTGTGTTTTGGATGCCAGAATGCTTTCTATGAATAGATTCTGTACCTTCTGAATCTTGCACAATAAATATTCTTCATCTAATCTAAAGCTAATGTTGAAATTCAAGTTAGCTGTGTGTTAATAGAGGAATGGCAGAGGGAAGAAATTATAACTTCAAGGTCTTCCAGACTACTGACAAGGCTGCCTGGAATATTTAAAAAGTCAGATGGTCCATGACTTGACTGTTTCAGAATTATAGGGTTCTACTGAATTTACTCCTGCAGGGATAGTGTGGGCAAAGGCCTAAACTCCTCCATTGTGGTCAATAGTGTCTTTTTTTGTTAGGGATAGAGACATGAGCTCCCGTTGTGTAGAAAGGGGGTGGGGCATGGGAATGGGGAATGGAGAATGGGGAAGAGGCTGGAACTCTTGAAACAGGAGCCCTTGAGAAAGCTCCTTGGCTTTGCATTGATAACCTGCTAACCATGAAGCAAGAGCATTTCCTCCTTTAGTAATTAAGAGTTTATTTCTTCTTAATGCTTGGGTTTAATGGGAGAATTTTTGCTTTGCAAAAGGTTTGCTTTTGAATAAAGGGAATTGACATGCTGTACTGAATAATGCCAAAGATGGCTGGGTATTTTGAAGCTTGCCTTTTTAATCTTTCATATTCAGTGAGGATTAATTTTAAATACCAATTTAAATTTAAATTCCGAAATGGTTTCATGCGGTGCTCTTGATGTGTATTGTGCATAGAACCTACATCTTATACATTTGAGTGTCATTTATGGAAGGCACAAATGTCTAATTAGGGGAGAAATTCATGGCTTTAATTTGTTAACTGTGGTGCAGTTCTGGAACAATAAGTTACAAATAGAAATCAAATGGCACAATTGTGTCAGTAGCTGATAGCAGTGGCTTTCATCTGAGAGACAGTTTACTGAGCACAAAATTAAAGGAGCAAGTGATGATGGTCTAGTCAAGTTGAGTAGTTGAATGGTGACTACAAGACACTTGCAAGCTTTCCTTTTACTTTTCTGTGATGGGAACAAAAGATTGGGTGGAAACTCTGTAGAATGATGTGGTGAAGAGTTTTTCTTTTGCACTGGAAAAGATGACAGCCATAATTAGGGAAAATGCGGAGCTTAATCCAGGCCACGATAAAAAATCAAAGGACATTTGAAGTTGTTTATCACCTATGTTTCAATCAATAAAAGCCTTCAGCTGTGTTACTGGAAAGGAGTCCCAATCTAGATCCCAAGGGAGGGTTCTTGGGCCTCCCGCAAGAAAGAATTCAAGACAAGTAAAGTGAAAGCAAGTTTATTAAGAAAGTACAGGAAGAAAAGAATGGCTACTCCATCCTCAGCGCAGGGGTATGGGATGCTTAACTGAAGATACTTAGTTACTTCTTAATCACATGCCAAGGGGTGGATTATTCATGAGTTTTCTGGCAAAGGGGCAGGCAATTCTTAGAACTGAGGGTCCTCCCTGTTTAGACCACATAGGGTAACTTCCTGATGTTGCTATGGCATTTGTAAACTGGGCGCTGGTGAAAGTGTCTTTTAGCATGGTAATATATTATAATTAGCATATAATAAGCAGTGAGGATGACCAGAAGCCACTTTCGCCACCATCTTGGTTTTGGTAGGTTTTGGGCAGCTTCTTTACCACATCCTTTTATCAGCAAGGCCTTTGACCTGTACCTCATGCCAACCTCCTGTCCCATCCTGTGACTAAGAATGCCTCACCTCCTGAGAAGGCAGCTCTGTAGGTCTCAGCCTTATTTTACCCAGCCCCTATTCATGATGGGGTCACTCTGGTTCAAATGCCTCTGAAACTTGTGCACTTAAAGTTAGAAAATTAGATATGTGGCAATCTATACATGTATTCTTTAGTAGCCAATTACAGTTTTTTATGAATACTAACTTCTGTACTTAGACACATGACTCATAAACTCAAGAAAGATAGAATCATTAAGAGCCTTTACTCATTTTAATGAACTAAAAACCCTCATAACCACACAACCCAAATGTAAGATCAATATATAAAAATGAGTATAGATAGTTCTCCATAAACTTGGGACATAATATTCAGTTAGCAAAATCTTACACTAAATGTAAATAGAATCTGTTTTAGTTTCGTGACTTTGGGGAACTTTTTTTTTTCACTTGATGTGACAAAAATGTACATATTAAGAACTCACAAAGATTTATTTTCTTTCTTTTTCTTTTGTTTTTTTTTTTTTTTTTGACTGGTCTGTTCATTCCAAAGTTAATTTCCTTACTACGCAAGGAGCTTTACTAGGCAGTAAAATGAATACCAAGTTAAATTTAGTAAGGGAGAAGAAATGTTTGTAAATATCTGTAATACAAGGAATCATGTTTAACAAAAATAGCGTGGAAGAAAAATGGGTAACATGGAGATTTAAACCTTGAAAGGTGTGGGCAACATTCTAACAGCCCAAGTTGGGTAAAGAAGTTGAAGTGGCAGAAATAGTATGAACAAAGACATAGCGGCAAGAAAACTTGTAGTGTGTTTAAAGAATGGTACAAGTATAGTTTTTCTCAAGTGTAGGGTTCTGAAAGTAGATGGTATTTGGAAGATAACACTGCAAAGTGCAGGCATGCCCCAGAGAAATGTCTCAGATGTAGTACAAGGATCATTATACCCATATAAGAAGACTTGCAATCAGGTTTTTCCCTTATTTCTGTGTGATAATTTCTTCAGCTGGAAAATAGTGACAACTGTGCCCGGCTCACAGCGCCCTATGATGACATCTGTGTTTTCTAAACTGTAAAACACCATGCAAATACAAAATATAGATGTCCTTCTCCTCGTAGCATCAAAATTCCATGTGGCTTCCTTTTTCTCCTCCTCTCTCCCAGGTCCTTCACATGTGGCTTTTCCCACTGAGTTTACTGCTCCTTGCCCATTTCCTGCCTTTCCTTATTACAAGGAGAATTGGCTCTCTGGGCAGGGCTCCCTATGCCAGTTGGCAGACAAAGTCCTTAGAAGGCAGATGCTCCAATTCTGACATCACCACCAAAATCTCTCCTAGTTTTCTGAGAAGAGCCCTCCCCTGCCCCTATCTTGCAAGGGAACGGGCACCTTTCTTTTGCTTGTCTCTCTGTCCCTCCCACCTCATTTTCCCTCTGAAGGAGGTAGTTCATTCCCCTCCTTAGTTCCCCAGTGGGGACTGAGTTTGCCAGCAGGAACACCCTCTCATTTCCTCCCTCCTGCCTGCCTCTCCTTCTCCCCTTTCCTCCCCATCTGATCCATGAAAGTTTTACAAAGGACTTTGACTCGGGCCGAGAGAAAACAAAAGATTAGAAGAGTCTAGCGAATGCATGGTTTGATTTGAAATAAATTTGCCATATTGCCAGGGATATTTTGACTACACAGCTTCTAGTTTTCTTGGTGAATTCTCAGATACCCCAGGCTGACTCCTTTTCTTTTTCTTTCCTGGGTGAGTCTTCTCTTCAATTATGTGCCCTCATCTTTCGGTTCTAGGATTGGCCTTCAGCCCCTGACGCTATTCTCCCTAAACTTAAGGTATCCATTTGTTTAATGGAAATGAATGTAGTGATGAATGATATAAGTTGTTAATTGGCTAAGGAATTTAGAAAAATGATGGTTTTCATTATGTCAGTTTCAGCAACTTGAGACAGTTTCACAGTTATTCATCAGTGATTTTTCCCCCAAATGTCCTTGGTAAAAATGACAGGGGCTATTTACTTAATATTAGTATTTCCCACAGCATAGCATTTTTGGAAACATAGCAGTGTAAGGCCCCTAGGGAGCATTTAGATGGTTTTTCATTCTGGTGAGAGATTAAAAATTGCAGTCTTATTTTTTAGATCTAGACCTCTAGAGACGAAGCCATTCCAGACCTGCATAAAATTCGTTTAGCCAACTTCTCCTTCAAGGGTCTGAGAAGGTCATCCTAAGAGCCTAGCCTAACCTGCGGCAAGGTCACAGTGGCCACAACCTACCTGGCATGTTATTCCAGTTAATTTTTCCCTAAACTGCTCTGGTCCTAGTATAGGGTATGTGAAAAAGGGGAGACAAGGGGTGGGGAAGGCTTCACAAAATAGTCAGTGAATCTCCTATTCGGTTTCCTGAAGTCATCTTGCTAGCTGCTGATTGCTGTCTAGATTTCTTGTTGGGAAGCTAAATCTAACAGAAAATCTTTAAGCATTTCTGCAGTTCTGGTCTAAATCAACAGGAATGAAATGATAGAGTAGAAAAACGAATATACCAACAGTAACTAAGAACTAGACAGTAACATGATACATGGTGGGGAGTGGATCTAGATATGATGCACGTGTTAGTAACCTAGGTCAGAAGACTCCTGTGCTGGCTGGACATGGTGGCTCATGCCTGTAATCCCAGCACTTTGGGAGGCTGAGGCAGGCGGATCACGAAGTCAAGAGATCGAGACTCTCCTGGCCAACATGGTCAAACCTCGTCTCTACTAAAAATACAAAAAAATTAGCCAGGCATGGTGGCACGCACCTGTGGTCCCAGCTACTAGGGAGGCTGAGGTGGAAGAATCACTTGAACCCAGGAGACGGAGGTTGCAGTGAGCCGAGATTGTGCCACTGCACTCCAGCCTGATGACAGAGCAAGACTCCATCTCAAAAAAAAAAAAAAAAAAAAAAAAAGATACCATCCCGGCCAACATGGTGAAACCCTGTCTCTACTAACAAATACAAAAATTAGGTGGGCATGGTGGCGTGCGCCTGTAGCCCCAGCTACTTGGGAGACTGAGGCAGGAGAATCGCTCGAACCCAGGAGGCAGAGATTGCAGTGAGCTGAGATCGCACCACTGCACTCCAGCCTGGCGACAGAGTGAGACTCGGTCTCAAACAAATAAGCAAAAGGACTCCTGTGTTGATAGTGCTGAAAGCCTTCTCTAAAAAACCAGCCAAATTGGAGGCTAGATCCTCAGCAAGAGGAATTGATGAAGCTGATTAAAACTAGGGAGACAGACTAAGGCATGTTGTGCTTCTCTTGAGCCTGGAATCATGTTTGCATTGAAAATAAGCTGGAAAAGAAAAAGTGACTCCATATTTTACGAACTAAAAGACTGTGGGTACTTCTGGGTTATTTTCTTTCAATGACTGAACCAAAAAATGTTGTATTTTCCAAGCTGGCACTGGTGTCAAATGAACAGAGGGTCTCCCCATTCTGTTATTTTCCTGGCAGCTGAAGCATCCATTGGCTCAGCTGTTTAATGTGTAAGTTCAGTGTCCCACAGGCCATTCTCCATAAGGCAGCAGCTACCCAACCATAATAAATTTAGTGTCAGGTCTGCATTCAGAGCACACTGTGTCCCACTTTAAGAAACTGCCCTGGGTCATGTAGCTAGTTGTAGAAATCTGTGCAAATGCTGGTGATTCCCAGGGAAGAAAGATAATATTTTTCTTTGACCTCGATCTCTGTTTCTATTCACAGAATGGTTCTCCTGGTGAGAATCCTTTCCACTTATGCTCTGTACCACTTGTCTCAGAGTAGGGCCTGAGTATTGCCATATTTATGAAACTATACATAAGTGACTCTGACATGCAGCTAGAGTTGAGAAGACTGATCCAGAATGGCCAGGCTCAGCAAATGTATCTGGATAAATAGTCGTGATAACATGAAAACCTGCAAGTGCATGGATTGTACTTATGTCCACAATCAGTTGACAATGCTTCTTGCATTGATTATCCAGCTGTGAAAATGGATTTGCAGTGAATCCTCTTCCCTATTCCTCATTGTGAGCAATGGAAAACTTAGTTGAGATGAACTTTGACTATGGAATGGGACAAGCCAATTATTCCTTGTTGGAACTGATCCTGAATTTTATCATCCATAATACTTGTGTTTAATCAACTTAGAAAACTGACCTGAAAGTCATAAGCTAAACCATCAATGGGCACATTAGCTCATGACACATGTACACTAGCCCCTAACAGTGGAAAACAATTCCTAAAGAGAAGAAGGGAAGGAGTGGAGTCAGACACTTTCTTGAATATCTACTATGTGCCAGGAGTTACTTTAAGTACTGTGTATCTGTTCTCATTTAATCCATACAACAATTCTTCACCTTTTTCCTGTTCAATGAAATTCACTGATCCCCTGATCCACTCCTTACACAGCGTACTGAAATAGTCTCATCAACAACTTTCAGTTAAAGAAGCAAAATTTAGACATTACTTTCCCAGGGCCATAGAAATTAGATTTAAACCCTAGATCTTGTCAAACCTTGTGCAAACTGACAAAGCCCACCTCCCCTAACACCATCCTGAACAGTGCGTCCCTGTAGACTAGCTAGAAGACCATCCCAGAAAGTACTCATTAGTACGGAATAATTGTCATTGATATAGCAACTTGCATTTTCTCTTGCTGGTTTGCTTCTTTAATTTCTCTTCTTGTTTTATTTAGTTATTTGAGATGATGGTGGTTAAAAGAATGCTGCTTAAAGATAAAAGCTCATTTAGACTAGTAACCTCTTTTTCTTTTTAAAGAAACATAAGATTACAGAAAAATTTAATGAATTAATGTATTTCTCAATACATTTTTTTAATTGTCAATTAGTTTTTCCAAGTTATATACATAATTTTAAAAGTGTTGCGTTGCCTGTTATGCTTTGATGCCATCTTATTTTTTAATCCATTGCTTTCAAATTTCTACCATCATCTTCTAATGATCTTAAATTTGCACTGGGCTACTAGCATAGTGTTACCATGTTATTATTATTGGCAGCAGAATAGAAATCTGGAATATAAGTGGTTTGCAGACCATCCATAGGTTCATGTAACCATAGAGATTCATGGTTGAGTAGTTGAGCACCCATTTCTATAGGAAAGATGGTGCTCTACAAGTTGCTGCCTAATTAACAAACACACTCCGTGGACTGGGGATTTAAAGGAAAAGAATGGTCATGCTTTGTACAATTGAATGAGTATTTGCTACTAATTACATATAACTCATATTTTCTCTTAGAGACCAACTGCTTTAAAAATATTTTATTAAGTGTTTTTGTTATCCTAACAGAGATGCATTCCTTTAAGGGTGTTTCAGCAAAACATTCCAGGTTTCAGGAAGTGTTATCTTTCTTTCCTTTTACCCCTTTTCCATTTCTATGAAGTTAAAAGGAAATGCACAGCCAAGTCTTTGTACCCAGAGGAAAATAATAAGAAATACGCTGATTTTATAGAACAATATGAACAATTATAAGAATCTATGTAAAGGGCGGCATGTGCTCATTATCCATGCATACTGTTAGTAAAATTGAATGGACGTTCTCCTCATCTGTTTTTCCTTAGAGCAGGACTTTCTTGCAATGAAGTGCTTAGGAAGTAAGCTGTGTTCTAATTCTGTAAAGCCTTTGGTTAAGGAACAGCTTTGACTGTATATCCCTATCTATTTTTTTCTTATGTCTTAATTTTGAGTTCTTATCACTCTGGTAATAAGCAGACATTTCTGAAAATCAAAAATCCTACAGTTCCACTGTCGGACTTTTTTAGTTTTTCTTTCTCTTCCACTGCCTTTCTTCTCTTAGAGTGATAAATATGTCAGATGGGAACATAAAGTCAACCTCTGTGCTGTCTTCCTCTGACTTAAATGCTCTCATCCAAGTAGGTGGCATTTCCCATGAGGACCCAGACAGATTTATGGAACACCACAAGCAGGGCAGCCTTTGGATTTGACTTGAGAAATTAGGAAAAATCTAGTGCTCCTGGCTAAGAGTACCAGTGATAAAAATCCAGGTGAGCACAGACCATTGTCATAAGGCAGGCCTGCACACAGGTCTGGATATGTATGTTTACAGGCAATTTGTGGCCTGAATTGCAGGGCTAGATCAGATACGAGATCTGATTTACGTAACACTAGAAAGCATGTAGTCAGTCAGGAGACTCAGGGAAAACTTTTTATTTGATAAAGAAATGAAACTGTTGATTTTGGTTCCTTCAACAGGAGTTTCTACCTCTTCTTTTAGATTTCGCAAAAGGTTTGTTTGTTTGTTTGGGTGGTTGGTTGGTTGTTGTTTTTGCCCTTACCCTCAGAATTAAGTAGATTAAGGTAAACTTTTGTAGCTAGTCTCTGTTTTCTGAACATCAGTGGTCTGTGAAATCTATAATCAGTAGGTGAATTAGTTTGTTTAGACAGACGTGAGCATTTGTTCACATCTCCTGTGGGATTTTGTGGAAACGAAGAGCTTACCTCCTTAGCTCCAGAATCTTCTACTTCAGTGTCTCACTTCCTCTCTGGGATTGGGGAAGAGTTCTTGGCACAGAAGATGCTAACCATTGACTTTCTGGGAGTCTTTGCACAAATGACAACTTCTGTGGCCTTCAACTTCCCCAAGCTAGCATAATGGGTAGATTAATATGTTCCTTTTTGGCAGGAATGGAAACTATTTTTTTTTTTTTAAAGAAGGAGGAAAAAACATGTTGTGCTAAATCGGTGATTACTATGGCAACAGGCACTCTATACATGTTAGAAAAAAAGAAGAAAAATGCAATCACAGTTCTTTAAAGAGAAAGATAGCAGAAATAGGTTCTCAGACTTTTTTTTTTCAAAAATCAATAAATATGTAGTAGGCATCCACTATATGCTCTGTATAATTTTATCGAAATGTTTAACAGAAACTTGATAAAACTGAATCTGCCATTTGCTTTCTACAGTTCTGTTTTAGAAATTCACTCACACCACATACACGCACACACAGACAAGCCACAAAGAAAGAGTATTACCATATTTTAAATAGTTAAATTTCACTGCCCTGATGAGTCCACATTAGAAAAAGCAAATATCTTACTAGCTTAGTGGGCAGAAATACCCAAGTTGGAACAAATTACTCTCCCTAGACTGGCTGTATTCAACCCTCACCCGACTAAATGTAGGTATTTGCGTGACATTGCAACTGTGTTGGACACATAGTTCTTAATGTTAGCACAGGGCTTCTCCACTCAAGCTCTGTTGACATTTTATTCCAGATGATTCTTTGTCGGGGCCGTCCTGTGCCCTGTAGGATGTTCAGCAGCATTCCTGGGCCCTACACAAGATGTCAGGGGCATCCCCCAAACTGTTACAAGCAAAACTGTCTTCAGACACTGACACATGTCACCTAGGGGGCAAGTAACCTAGCTGTGTTCTCAGGGCTGGTGGTGGGATATTTGAAATAACTAATTGCCAGGACAAACGTAATAGGCGTAAAAATAAACCCTGAACTTTATAATATTTTGGGTGACTGGGTGTGTTAGGTTATGACTGTTAGTGATTTTGCTAGTTTGGCTCTTTGTGACAGATCCTATTATTTAAATAAAATCACTGATTTTGCAACTGTAGTATCTGTTACAAGCTGATTTTGACAAATCAAAAAACACAAGGATAATATTCCAAATCTTTATTTCTTCACATTACACATTTATCCCCCTAATTAATTTTGCTGAGAGAACCGTCATATGGGCGTATATGGAATTGGAAAAGATTTTGGTAGAGTGTACATTTAAAATTATGGTTTTGCAGTGGAAATAAGAATGTAATAATCTTTTATGGCAAATGGCTGTACAGATTGTTTTAAAGAATTAAAAAACTGTGAACTAAAAGATGACAGAAAATCTTTTGGAGCATAGCAGTTCCTCCCTTGAACTTGTAAATTTCACATGACAAATTTTAATTGTGAGATTTTTATTGTACTGTAATACCAGATAAAGCAACCACAAACATAGATTTCTAGGTTTCTTAATGCACACGCTTTAAGAAATGACCTCAAAGCACAACAATTCACTCTTACATAGCTGTTGGGATGTTTTTCCTAAATAACACAGAGCTGTGAGCTTTGATGTGTGTCCTAATCATTGTACTTTCTGAATTTTCAGAAAAAAATGGAGGTGATGCTAACTTTTGTGTTGTGGATTTTGTAACTTTGTTCTTGACATTTTATAACTCTGTTAAAAAAAAAAGTTATCAAATATGAGGTTAGACAGTTTATATATTTTTAGAAATCTGAATGAGTTTATATAGTTCAGCTAAAGATGAAAGACTAATAAAATTTAGTCAGTATCAGCAGTGATTTGACAACCTATTTCTCCTGCTCATGTTTTCTCTGCTGACTCATCCCAGCAAAATAAAGTAGATTTACCAGTACGCTGTAATATTTGGAGTTCTGACAAGGCAAACAGTAAGTATTTAATTCTATGCAGGGTAAGAATAAGTGAAGCCAGTTAAAAGTAGTGTCATCTGTCCCACCTTAATGTAAACATTAATGTAAATATGAATACTGAAAGCCCCTCTTTGCTCCACAATTCATAACCATGATTTTTTATTGTCCTCTTCTTCATTTTCTTTTTTTCCAATACTGTGATCATTGACATTTCATTACTAACAAGAGGGAATGTGAAGGAGGCAATTTAAAGATTATATCAGGGAATACAAAATCTTGGAAAGCTGTGGAACTTTCAAAGATATTTTTAGTATAAGCACACAGCAAATTTGGTAGATCTTCAGCAAATAGCACTTACCTACGACAATTGATACCAGCCTGTTATGTCAAGCTACTTGTGATACCACATAGTGTTACTAAGATGCATAAGATGATTTCATTTTGCCCACTTTCATCAGTAAATGAGCCTAAACATTCATGTGTCCTAAACTTCCCAAGATATATCTCCTTCTTTCTTGAAAATCTATAGGAACAGAGGAAGTTCCTAGCTATTTGCTCTTTGTTGAGTGATGCCAGGTTGACAGGGGTAGATAAGATGGCCTCTTGAGATTTACTCTTATTTGAATGTGATGATAAAAGATCCTTAGGTCTTCCTTCCACGAGTATCACCTTCCCTTTCCGAATAACAAATAAACTGATTTTCTTCAAAGTCTTTCTTCCAGAATAGAGTTACTTAAATATTTGTGAGTGTGCATATGTGTATATGTACACACACACAGACAGACATATATGCATATATATGTGTGTGTGTGTGTGTGTGTGTGTGTGTATAAAGGAGAATAGAATGCCTGCCTGCCTGCCTGCCTTCCTTCCTTTCTCTCTCTTTCATTCTTCTGTTTCTTTCATTTGTTCATTCTTTCTTCTGTTTGTTCATTTGTTCATTCTTTGTTCTTGCTTTCTTTTTTTTTCTTTCCCCTTCCTTCCTCCCTCCCTCCCTCCCTCCCTCCTTCCTTCCTTCCTTCCTTCGCAACATTTTGCTGTTTCCGCTTAAGGATTGAATTAGAAAAAATAAAGTTGAATTTGATCATTGATACTTTAGTTTAAGTTCTGTGTAAACACATTCTAGTGACAAAGGGCTTTTAGTCACTAGGATGATATTGGCAGAAATGAAGCCTAGTGACATGAGGCTGAGGGATCTGCCTGAAAATGTGGAGCTCTGGCTTTTGACCTCTGCATGATGTGGAGAAGCCTTTTTGTCTACCTGATTTCGTTTGTCATCTGACAAGTAAAGGTATTTGGTTTCAGTGCCTCCTAAATTTTCCTTCACATTCTATAATTTGAGGGTCTGGGACTAAGAGTTCCATGGTGTGGGTATGGAAGCAGAATGATTCCTCCAGGGGATCTTCTAGTCTCGGAAGACTTTGAAGTAAAGACTCTAGGAAAGAAAGAGCATGAAAGTCATAATGCTCTTATAAATTTTGAGGGATTTACAGGAGAAGCATTTATGGTTAGTGTCAAATTCCTTATGGCTGTATGACTACCTCCCATAGAATGGAGGTAGAGAAATTCAGCTGTAAGCTCCTAGTTTGCCGTTAGCCAGAACAATTGGATTTTCTTCAAATAGGCGATTAGAGCTTCCAGAAAGTATTTCTAGTTCCATATGCTGCTTTTTTAAAAGGACACTTATTCCTATTTATTACAATCCCTTCATTTCCCACGAGCATCACCTTCCCTTTCTGAATAACAAATAAACTGCTTTCCTTCAAAGCCCTTCTCCCAGAATGGAGTTACTTAAATATTTGTGAGTGTGCGTATGTGTATATGTACACACACACATACACACAGACATATGTGCATATATAAAAATAATATAATACATATTAATTATATGTTATATATAATATATGTGCATATATATATAATATATATATATTAAGGAGAATAGAATGCTCAGCAGGAAGGATTAGTACAGAAGCATACTTTGAGAGCAATATTTTTCAAGTTAGAAAAAATCCAAAGGTAGTAAAAGCAACTTTCATGAAATGATCTATCTTGTCAGTAATCTGTCTAGAAACAGCTCCACAGCATGTTAAACCTGCCTCAAAATAAATCCACAAAGAGCCATGCGGTAGCTTACATATTTATTGTTTGCCCTTTCAGGCAATTTGCTACCTGACAATAGAAATGCCAAAATAAGATAAAATGTCTATCAAATTGGGTACACAGATCTTTTTAAAACTTTACATTTTCTTAAGATGCTCACTTGGAGTGATTGCACAAAAATGTTAGATTAAAATGGATGCAGACCACTGATGTTAAATTGTTGCTGGGACAAATGTTACATGTCAGGTTGTTAAAAAAAAAAATGGTGGAAGCCTAGGTGGGCTATGCATATGTAAAGATGGCACACCTCAACAGCATGGGCTGTCTATAGGACAAGATGTGGTTCTTCAAGTTGAGAGGGCATCAGAATAACCTGGAGGTTTGGTAAAATACAGATTGCTGAACCTCATCCTCAGAGCTTATGGCTTAGTAGAGCTAGAATGCTGTGCAAGAATTGACATTCTAGTAAATTCTCAGATACTTCTGATATTGGTGGTCCAGGAACCATACTTAGAGAGCCACTTGGATCATGATTATGTTTCTATTACTATTGAGAATAATTAGCAGGAAGCACGTGAGAAATTGCCACAGACTTTGGAGCTGAGGTGAATCAGCCTCATTTAATTAACATTTGTCCACAATTGAAACGACGTTAAAGAAGAAAAAGTGGTGAATATTTATGATTCCAAGCCAAGTGACAGTTGCAAGCTGAACAGAACCTTCCCTTTAAGAAATGTCAGTGAAGAGGATAGTAACAGATAGCTGAATCTGTTACTTCTAAAAGCTTCTAAAACAATTACACATTTTACTAATGCTCTTTCTTTACTGACTAGGCTGTGTAATCCAGATTTTTCTAGTAAAAGGTTTCTTCCATTACAATTGCCTAACAATAAATTACAAAATATCTGTATTATGGAATATTATACAGCCATTAGAAAAAGGATGATTGAGGAACTTTCAATGAGGAGGGAAAAATGTTTATAACATTTTAATTGGTGAAATACCAAATTCGCTCTGTGTGTGTGTGCGTGTATGTGTGTGTGTATACATTGAAAGAAAGTATCTTATCAGCTTTGGTGGTCTTTGGGAGACTGGCTGATTATAACATTGATTTTCTTTACTACGTATATTTCCCCACATTTTTAAATGTCTGTAATAAAAGGTATGTGAAAACAATTTCTCATAATTTAAACTCTTTTGCTCCCCCACATCTAGTTATGAGACCCACAACTGCCATGGGAGTTGGAAAGGGAGTAACATGGGAGTGGGGGGAATTTTCATGGCTCATTCAGTTGGATCATCTGGGGCCAGAGTTTTTATTTGTGGGACATAAAAGTAGTCTCAGTGGTAGACTTGAGATTTTTGGTAACTGATAACAATGATTTTTGGAACCACATTTTGGGTCAGTGTAGCAGTTTTACTTGCTAAAACTTACACGGAGTGATACATATTTTAAAATGTGTTTTATCTTTCAGAGTGAGAAAAAATCCTGGAAATCAGGTTAGACCGTAAACATGAAATATTGCAAACTGATGGGTTAAGGTTGGCACCAAGAGGTTTAATAATTGAGCGTTCACAACACCCTTTACTTAGCATATGTCCGTAGATTGGGGATCAGGGATTCACAACACTTGGACAGCTATAACATAAAGCCAATTATTTATACTAGCCAATTATTGATCTCTGCAAATTGTCCATATAGCCTCCCTGTTAAGTAAGACTATAAACGGGATCAAATTTGAAATATGAATGTTTTAGGTTAAACTTCAGGCAATCCCTGTGAACATTATTTACGTACACACTCATATATATGTATAAAAACCTGCAAAAATATATTTACATTTGCGTAAATGGACATATATATACATATACATGTGTAATTATATACACATTTCAAAGAAAGTGTGATGGGTGAACACTTATGTGTCCTAAACTTTAGCTTCATTATGTTATCCTTTGCTCCCTAGATTCACTAAATATTTAATAGTAAACTCAAGGTCTTAAACAATTTTCTTATCTGATTTTATTCCTATTTAATAGTTTTATCTAATATACCCATTATTTAGATATTTGGATTCTATATGCTTTTCGATTTATTTTTCGTTCTAAGTCACGTTGGTTATTAAAACTAACAAAATGTTTTAGGGTTCTCTGTGTTTTGCACCTCACCAAACCAGCATTGTTCACTCTGGGTTATCATTTGATTTGGTCCAAACTTCTAAACAAAAGAGAAAATTCAGAAAAAGAAAATTGCCAACAACATTGTCAGAAACTAGCGTGTTTAACAAAAACATTTATCGAAAGGATATAAATTAGTCATGATACTACATACTCTTGCTTACATGCGTGGGATGATTTTCTTTTGTCCACTCTCATCAGTAAATGAGCCTAAACATTTTTAATGGGTCCTTCTCATGGTTTAGAAGCTTGAAGTTCATATCAAAAGGGATGCTCTTCAGCATTTTATGTATCATTAGTCACTTTTGGCGATGCAGTAGAATGAAAATTAAGATATTGCTTAGGTGAATGTCATCTAGGAAGCATGCTGTCAGAACTCATTATGCAACAACAAATATATATCTTATGTTTACTGGGGACACACACACATTAATGTGATCTATAAAACATTTCCAAATGGCTTCTATATTTTGTAGCAATTCAAGTTTAAGCACTTTTACGCATTTAATTATACTCTTAAATGTACTGCTCTAATCCCAAAAGCAGGTTATGACGATTTCTAAGGGGCGCTACTCATCAGTGGCATAAACATTTATTTATTTGGCTTAAGAGGGAACACTTTTTACCATGACTTTCTTTGAAAAGGATTATTTACTTTTCAGTCACAATTTAGAGATGCCAATCTGAGGTGCAAAGTGCCTAAACGGATTAACCGATATGAGAGATGCCCTTTGTTAGTGACCCATCAGTCTCAACTAATTATTTTATGTTGTTGTAGTTTTCTGAGACAACGTCTCATTCTTTAGCTCAGCCTGGAGTGCAGTGACGTGATCGATCTCAGCTCACTGCAACCTCTACCTCCTAGGTTCAAGCGATTCTCGTGTCTCAGCCTTCAAAGTTGCTGGGATTACAGGCACATGCCACCACGCCTGGCTAATTGTTATATTTTTAGTAGAGACAGGGTTTCACCATGTTGGCAAGGCTGGTCTTAAGCTCCTGACCTCAAGTGATCCACCCGCCTAGGCCTTTCAATGTTTTGGGACTACAGGCATGAGCCACTGCACCCAGCCTTGTCTCAATGAATTCTTAAGTACCCCAAGTTAATATCCTGATAAGTCTAGTTTAACATAATTAGCATAGACAGTTTATTATGAATATATAGCTATAAGTTCTAGGATGCCCGTTTCTTCAGGTAAATAACAGTGAGAACAATGGAGAAGGAACAATCAAGGTACTCTTAGGTAGTTTAGCTGTAAAGTTTTGTATCTTGTTTCAGTGAGCTTTGCAAGAAATGTGGAAAAAAAATTTGAATTTTGAAAACTTTAGCCAGTTCATGAAAAGCTTGTATCTTCCCATCCTATCCATGTGGGAATAGAATATATCAATTTCATTGTTACCTCCTTTTGCTGCTCTTCTACCTGCTCCAGTAAAGGGAAGCTAAAACAAAGTGGTGATCCATAGTTGCAGCATTTATCTAGAGAGAAGGTACACAGAAAGGAACAAAATATCCAAGTAAAGATGTAGATCCTGGAAATGTAATTACTACAGGATAAACCTAAATAAAATACAAAGAGGGAAAGACAGAGATGGAGGCTGAATCCTGAGGCCCAGTGCTCTGTGAAGTCAACCTTTGGAACATATTTGTTTCCAATGAACCACCCATTCTTTGGATCTTCATAAAAGTTTTATGCCCAGTTAGCTCATGTACAATTTGACCTCTGTGAATTTTAAGATCCAGGTTACTTAAGATATTCTAGTCTCTCTTTATTTAAGTGTACACCATAGGAGAGTTTAAAGGTAATATTTGGGTTGAAGTGATCTGCTATAGTACAACCATCACACATTGAGGATAGACAAGAAAGATGAAATGGTGGTTTGTCATTCATGGTATTTTAGGGCTACATTATTTATGTCAAGGAGCAAAAGTCACAAAGCCACAAAAGAAGAAAATGGGCCTGCTTGCTCCTTAAACCTCCAGCAATGAAGAGTAACCAGTGCTCGTCCATCATGGACCCTGTTTCCATAGATGAATTTAGGGACTTACTGACTTTTCCTACAATTATTTATTGATGATACAGTTAGACACTTAACTACATTGCTTTCCCTTTATTTTTTTCTTTTAACTTTTCAATTTCATGAAGCAGTTAGATCCAACACCTTGCTTTGTATATCATGAAAGTGTACTCCCATTATTCAGTATCTCTTTTGTCATTTATTTAATTTTAAATAAAAATCCTCATCTAAAATATCTAACAGGATTTATGTTTCATGCATTCATTCTTTGGTGAGATTTAAATAATGTAAAAGCCTTACATTATTTCTCAGGCCTTTGTCCAAAGGTCTGAGAAGAAGCCTCAGGTTTGAGCCAAGGAAAGGAATTCAGCTACATTGACCTCTATTGCTCTGTTTTTCAAATCTCTCTCTCTATATATATACACACATGTGTATTCATGTACATATACACACACACATAAATACATATACGTACATATGTATATATATATATATACATATATATATACATATACATATATATATATATATATATATATACACACACACACATATATTTACCATTTAAAGTAAAATAGACTCATTATAAAATTCTGGAAAATAACTGAACTAAAATAAAATAATACAAATTAACTCTTTTAATAACAGGTAGTCATTTAAGATTTGCGTGCATTTCCTAACAGTCATTTTTGTTTTTGTCCATTGGTATGTGCAAACTTTTATTTCAAAATTAGAATCATATTTTATATCTTGATTCTATTGTAAATATCCTCCATGCTATCAAATCTTCTTTTAAAACATATGGTAACATCTATTTGGAGTTCAAAAGCAATACTAGTTCAATAAAGAAAACTTGGAGAATTGAAAAATGTATAAAGGTAAAAATGAAAATCATCTATTATAATTCAGAAGCTTTACATTTATGTGAACGTTCTTTCTACCTCTCAAATCTTTGTAGTGGTGGGAAAATATTCTAGTATAGAGTGGATCATCATTTTGTGTCCAGTTTTTTTATTTGGACATATTTCCAATATTTTAATTTTAAAAATCATTGTCATTACATATTTTACATTTATGTTTGCCAAGCTTCTGTTTTAAAATAGATTCCTGTAAGGGGACTTACTGAATCAAAAAGCATAAAATTTAAAACTTTTTAGTACACTTTGACAAATTGCTCTCCAGAAGAACATGTGAAAGGTGGTACATTAAGTCTTTGGAAGTTTCCTTGGCTTTGGCCTGCCAAAGTTTGAACTTTCTATTTTGTGTGGTTCCTCATAGTATATTTTTTTCTTGTTAATATGATAACTTTTACATTATATTGATATTATTATCATTATCCCATATTTATCTCTCTTATAAATCTCCTCACCTGTATTTATACTTCTGTCTTTCCTTAGTAATTGATACAGAGTTTCCAAAGAGACAGATCTTTTGAAAAATGGCAACTTGAGAAAGATTAAAATAGAAAGGTAGGGAAAATCTAAATGAATGTTTAAAATAAAGTATTCAAGACAATTTTCTTTAAGGGTGCCTGATCACTGGAGGAGAAGGAGAAAGCCCAAAGTTAGTGGTGTGTCTCAAAACCTGTTACTTATAAAACTTTATTTAAAAAAAAGGAGTTTCTTCCTTGAGACAAGAATTATTACTATTGCATCTTCTATTTGCAGAAATAGATGAGAACATACTTGCTCTTAAGATGGTGATAGTAATTAATGACCATACTATTTCCAATTAACTTTCATCACTACAGGATCAAAAGTACTATAGGAATTGAATTTTTGAGTACTATAGGAATTGAATAGTGGCATGTCATTTATGATTATTTTAGATTATAAAATATATTTTGCTGGAAAGTACTGTATCGCTTATTTTTAGAAGAACTCTATATACATAAGGAGAAGTGGTAGCAGGCATTAGGAAAGTGATTTGACCTTGATTACACAACCCTTGTGAAATTACAAGTGTTATTATAAGTAACAGTTGTTAATCTGCATAAGTAAAGCTTTGACTGATCACAGAAAAGACAATAGTTGCAATAGAAAATAAAATGCTGGGAAAATAACATGAAAGCTAATACATTTTTAAATGCACAAATGTGAAAATAATGAGAAATTAAGTTTTTAAATTTTTTTTGGTTTCAAAAGGCTTTTATCTAGACCTTGAAATATTTTAACAAAACCTCTCTGCTATATAATTAAAAATTATAAAATATTCCACCAGAGATAATGACAAAATATAACCACAATATCACGAAGAAATGACCATAGTAGAAACCAATAGATGAAATGATGTGCAAGTGAGTACATTTTTTATTTATGGAAGAATTTAGTTCTGTCTTCTGTATTCTTTTTGAACGATAAAGACATTGATGTATAGTGTACTGTCTTTGAAAAATAATTGGAGACTTTTGCCTTCAATATGATTCATGATTCAAGGTTCTATTCTGCTTGAGACTATCTCATTGTCATTTCATCAAATTTCAACAGTCTACAGAAGACTGTGCTCAATAACTTACAGAGTGAAGCAAAAAAGTTTCTAGTTAATATAATAGTTGAATAATGCTTAACATTTAAAAAATGTTATTTATTTTAGAGACAGGTTCTTGCTCTTGTCTCCCAGACACAAGTGCAGTTGCACATTCATAGCTTGCTGCAGTCTCCAGCTCCTGGGACTCAAGTGGTCATGCCTCAGCCTCCTGAGTAGCTAGGACTACAGGTCAACTATGTCTAGCTATTAAAAAAAATTTTTTTTTTTTTTTTAGAGATGGGATCTCACTGTGTTGTCCTGGCTGGTCTAAAACTCCTGGCCTCAAGTGATCTTCCCATTTCAGCCTCCAAAAATGTTGGGATTACAGGTGTGAGTCACTATACCTGGCCAGTGCTTAACATTCGTTACTTTATAGCAAGTTGTAAGGTTCCCAGATGCCATTTTACCAGATCTGTAAATGACTGAAGTTTGACTCTTGGATGTAGCATTACCTTGTATTTCTAAAATTTCTGTTAAGGATAATGTTTACAGATGTTATTAATTATGATAATTTCCCTACCATATGTATGCATCTCATATAGCACAGTCTGTGACTTCTGTGGATCTGTACCTTTGTTAAAGAGTGTCTTGCCAAATAAATTGATAAAATCCATCAAATAGATTTATTAAGTGACAACTACTTAATATTTAATCTTTGTTTATGTATTATTACTTAATACTTGGTATGACCTTGGGCAAATTACTTTAAGATTTAATTTTCTTCTCTGTTAGTACCTACTTCTTTGGATAGTAGTATCATAGTTGTCAATCTAGAAAGAAATAATTTATGTAAGTATTTAACACAGGCCTGTCACATGGCAAATATGGTCATTGTTATTACCATTTTTATTACTAAAGTTGAGTGATGCTCTCTACCAAAATGTGAAACAGAATGACAGTCAACAATGTCTTTGGGATGGTTCCTACTGTCAAGTGTTTCTTATAAACAGGGTGAAGGATAAGAGCAATGTTAAAATACGATGTTTGTTATTTTGTTGTTCAACTAAGGACAGAAAACATATACTAAATTTGTTTAGGTATATAAAAGTTAGTAAGTGACAAGCGAGATATACAAACAAAACTCTCGCCGGAGTTCAAAAAGAATGTGAAAAATGTATGAATCTTTGCTCCATGATTTATCTTTATTACCTAAAACATATCTGTGATCTTTAATTTGCCATTTTTTGAATATAAGCATGTGTCAAAAGATAACACATTTTTAAAAAACAAAAAGTAAGGATCATAGGTCCAGATTCATTTACTGTTGAATTATTGGGTACCTAACATGCCAAGCACTATGTGCCACATTTATATGCCAGCCATAAATGCCATAAGATACACATACATTGTGTATTAAATAATATAAAAGCAAATAAAGTATAGTATTCATCAAGTGTTTATTCAGATGAACTAATGAAGGAATCAGTCATGAAAGACCTAAAATAATTATAATAGAATCCCTCTTATTATATGCCTGGTGGTTAATCAAAATAGCAATTAAAGTAGGAATTTAAATAATTTTAAAATAGACATTCTATTTTAACTAAAACATATAAATGTATTTTCATTCACTTCTATTTTAGTAGAACAAAGTTTTTCTTTAAGCAAAGACGCACCAGTTGTAAATTTGTGTTTTCTTATTTGCTTAAACCATATATATAATGTACAATTTTCAATTTTAGTTTATTTTAATATGGTTGCAAGGCAATCTAATTGCAGAAGTCATCCGTATTTTTTCCCATTCTTTTATAATTGTCTTCCTTACATCAAATCAGGCAGTTAAAAGAAAATAATACTAGTCTTTTCTGAGTGTTTATTAGTACTTACAAGGCATTCTGCTTGTTTCTTATAGGAATAACTTTTAAAACACTCATCTTTTATTGGTTCATGTAATAATTAATCAAATTATGGGAATATGGGAATTACAGTAACGAAAGTGGTGTAAACAGGTTGAGGAATAAAAATACTGACCCTTGGCGACTGTGCGATTCCACCATCTATATGTACCTAGGACAATCTACTAGGTGTATGTACTCACTGTGCTATGGAGAATGTTCAGTTCATCAGTAAGTCATCATTAAGTAGAGATTGGTTAGGAAAACTTCTACTGTCATGCCTTTCTGAGCTATAATATGCTAGACTTTGCAGCAGGCCATTAAGTTTGGCCTCTTTGAATGAATTCATAGTCTAGTGAGGATGACAGCTATGTAAAGTAATAATTAAACTAATTACAGTCTCAGTGCTACAGTGGAGAAATGTGTGTTACTGAAATGCCGGTGGTTCTGGTTAGGTCCTGCTGCTTGCTGCACAGAAAACCAATCACAGACAATGATTATTGCCAGGGAAGAAAGCTTTCTTGAGTGCTGCAGCTGAAGATAGGAGATCAGTCTCAAATCCATACTCCTGACTGACTAAAATCAGGGGTTTATACAGCAGGGAAGAAATGGAACTACATGAGGAAAACAGGAATTAGGGAGGGATAAGGAAGAGGAGTTGATCAACAGGAAGCAGGTGGTCAGTTAGGCAGTCATGATGGGTGAGGGATGTGGTTTCTCTTGGTCCAAATGGTGAACTGGTAAGTTTTAGTTCCTTGATACTACCTAGGAGGCCCAATGGTTGGTTTCCTGAAAAAGGAAGACAAGACAAATGAAACTTTCTCAAGTGTTAAGACCGAGAGTCAACTTCCATGTTTATCTAAAATAAACCATAAACATCTGTTCTATAGGACAGTTGTGTCTGTTTTGTAATTATCAGAGATCATGAAGGATGGTTTGACTAACTGTATGGAGATAGGAAGCACTGGGCCAAGTAAAGGACATTTGACCTGAATTCTGTGAGATGAATAAAATTTTGCCAAATTGAAGAGAAAGAAATCTGTTTTAGAGATATGAATTGAAGGTTCGTAAATTCATGGAGAGACGTAAGACAAGAAAGGAGCTGTGACGTTTGTCCCACTGGAATCTCTAATATACTAGGAAGCCTATTATAATTACTTTAAGAGAAGTAGACAAGGAGTGTTGTAGAAGGACAGAGACATGGAAAACTTAATTTCAGCCAAGCATGTGGGTGGGTGGGTGGAGCATGTGGTGGATTGGGAAAGGCTTTCTGGAAGAGGTGACTTTTCAGCATTCATCATGCAGTAAACTGTTTCAAGTAGGGTTGGTGATACTGCAGTGTACAGGCAACCCCCGATTCTGATGTCTGGAGCAACCGGCTGAGGTTGTTGATGTGGATATACAATCTAGAAAATTTGGCTAGCCTGGTTGGTGGAAATTTTTCTTTAATCACATTCTGTTATAGGAAATGTAGAGGTTGGGGAATTGACCGATTCTGAGTTTCTTCAGTCTAAGAAAAACTTCAAACTCGGACACTGAAAGGTGTGGGAAATCAGTGAGTCAAATAGAGAGAAGAATCTGGCATGTCACAGAAAGTGAGACATTTTTATTGCCCTACTTTGGGTCCTATACGCAGGGTGATTTGTTGAAAGTAGCACATTCCCTGAAGAAGTAGGACACCTGGTAACCCTCATTTTAGTAGGAAGGCCAGATCTAGCTGTAGCTGGGTTAATAAGTATTTCTCCTTTCCTGAAGTTGTGAAAAGATCCCTCAGATCCAGTGTGGAGCCTCATTGCTCAGGAAATTTTATTAAATTTAGTCATTGAAATCCCAGGAAGTGTAGCAATAGAATAATTAAGACACTCATCAGTTGCCATAAGCTACTTTATTTTGCTTTAGGATGGTGAAGTGTTCTTCAAGTGCAGATGGTGGAACCCACTTGTGCCAAATAATTAGTAATGATTTCAGTCAATCCTCAACCAACAAATCAAAAATTATTTTGCATCTATCTCATAGTTCTTGGTGTTAAAAAAAAAAAAGAGATGAAACAGATAAGTTTTTCTTTTTTCTAGTGAAAGTTCCTTGTGAAGATGATAGAGATTCATGAAGAAATTGAATAGGCCATACACCGCCCACCACTGCACATTAATACCTATGCTAAAGGCATTTCATAGCAGTTTTTAGGATTGATTTATTATTCTTCCAGGCTGTTTTGTAAATAGAGTATGAAGGCAAGGGCTTTGCATCCTTGGCATATATTTGAGTGTGACTCTTGCTGTCTATCAGCATGACATGGGGACATGCCCTTGACCTCTTCAAGCCTCAGCTTTGTTATATGGAAAGTGAGTACAAGGATACTCATTCAGTTTACCTCTTGGCATTGCCGTTAAGATAGAACAACAAAGAGTGCTTTGTAAACTGCGAAGCACTGATCAAGCTAAATTTAGTAAGTCGAAATTTTGCGTGATACTCATTCTAGACATAATGATACAATTATAATGTCAGAAAATGTGCTGACATGTGGTATCAAGGACATAAACCAGACTTGAAATATTTTATTAATGTTCACATCTCTAACAGTATGAGACCTACTAGAGCTCTTTCCTAATGGCTTCATATTGGCAAAATATCTGAATGAGCCATCAAGTTTTTGCTGTGAGTGTATGTTTTACATTGAGTTTAGCCTAAGGACTTTAATAGATTTCTGAAAAGACTTCAGGAGACTTCAATGGCAAGTGTTGAAGATGCCACCCAAAGGAAAATGTGGCTCTGGAAAATTGGGGAAAGAAGAGAAGCCTCTTAGAGCACCAGTGCTGACACAAAGGCACAGAGTCCCAAATGTGATGGTGATGCAGTAAACAGACACATTCTAAGCAAAAAAAAAAGAAAAATGTGAAGGCCGTGGAAACATTAGTCTGGAATGAGATTCAGTGAAGTGGCTGCACAACATAGTGAAGCTTAGGACAGGCAAGGGGGTGAATTGGGTTAGATGTCCAGTGGGTTCATGAGGGACCCTTTCGAAAAGCACCATTTGCCATGCTTGTAAGTGGATGGATAAGCCTGTATTTATAGACCTCCTGGTTAGGACAAAATTTAAATATCATCTTATTATGGTTAAAGGAAGAAAACAAAATCATATGAAAGATTGAAGAACAAAAGGATTAAAGTCATCTACGTTAGCTAAAACTTCTTAATTGTAACAGAAACTAGTGAGATATAGAACAGTGTGGCCCAGGGATCAGGAGCAAGAAACTTAGAGATTCATATGATTAAGCAGCACCTCAAAACTGAATCAGAAATTCTCAAGAGAGGATTCAGTAATTCATGTTTTAACAAGCTTCCCAAGTGGAGTAAATAACAACAGGAATTTTAGGCATTTGCATTATTCACTAAAAAAATTACTAAAATGGCATCTATTATGAGCCAGACGCTGTTCTGGAAACTGGAGGTAAAACAGTGACAAAGGTGGACAAAGAGCCTGCCCTCATGGAGTGGACATTCCAGTCTTGAAATGAAACAGTAAACAAATGGTGCAATGTAAAGTGATGATGAATGCATGAAGACAAATTAGGCAGGAGATAGAGTGTTTGATACTGCGACTTCAGAAAATGTGGTCACAGAAGGCCTCTCTAGGAGCTGGCGTTGAGCTCAGCCTCAGCAAAATGAGGGGCAGGGCCATTTTAAAGAGAGAAGTGAGTTTGCTGGGCCAGAAGAAGAATTTAACAGGAACAAGAGCATGGGTGTGGCACCCGGCTGAATTTTTTCCAGCTTCTGGGTTCTATTTCTCTCCATGTGTCTGACTCATTTCTCTTTCTCTGCAGATGACAGTCAGCTTCCTCTTCCACAGGAAGGGTACAAACTACTATCAACTGTGTGAACACTCTGACTTGGTTCCAGTTTAAAACTCCCAAGGTATAATGCTGATTTCCCCAAACACTCCTGTGCTCCAAACCCTCCACTAGCTTTGCATTTCATTGAGAGTAAAATATCCACAAAACCTGGCCTCCTGTTACCTCTCAGATCCATTCTCTTCATCACATACTCTGCTCCAGCCGCCTGGGCCTCTTTCACTTTTTCTAGGTCTTGTACTCCAAGGTTTCTACTCACCCATAACCTTTGCATTTCTTCTTCCTCCACCTGGAACAATTTTCTCTCAAATATCCACTTAACTCACTCCCTTCTTGTTTTCAGGCTGTTACTTGATTGGAACTTCTCTACAAGAGATCTTCCTGAAAGCGTAGAAAATTGCAGCTCCCATGTCCTTCCATGTATTACTTTTCCCCTCAGCACTTATCAATATCAAATATGCTAGGCATTTCGATGATTTTGCTTATTGATTATTTCCCTTTCGCCAGAATTTAAGCTCTATGAAGACATGGATTTTCATCTGTTCTGTTCATTGATTTATCACCAGCTCCTAGAACAATGCATTGCATACAGCAGGTGATTAATAACTATTTGATGAGTGAATGCCAAAGAGTACAGGATAATTTTCTATAAAACCTATGAAATGAATTTGGAGTTTATGGTAGACATTATAAGACAATAAGAGTTAGTTACAACAGGGTGAAATAAAAACATTTTCAATTGGCGATCATAAGACACAAGATTTCAGTCTTAGTCTGCAACTGAATGGCCTTGAGGAAGCCACAGAAACTTTGTAGGGCTCTACTTTGTCATCTGTAATAGGGAGAAGGTGGTAGGAGTAGAGCTGATTGGAGAGGAGAAGACAAACAATATCTGCAGATATTTCCAGCTCCCGCTCACACTTTATGATGTCATATCTAGAGACTAGGACCAGAGTTTTTTTAATGTCTGTGGAAATCTACTTTAAAATACTTGAGAAAAAAACAGGTGGTGCATGTGTGTGTAGATGCACTTTGAGCTCTGCTCTAGGGCTGTGAGTTAGTTAGCATCTGAAACACACAATTCAGAAGTAAGACTTAAAGCACTTCAAGTATTTTATTATAATTATGCAATAGCTGTTTATTGCTGCACAGCAAATTACCAGAAACATAGTGGCTTAAAACAATGTATATCTATTATCTCAGTTTCCATGAATTAGAAGACCATGCAGTGTTTAACTGGGCTTTCTGCTCAGAGTCTCATAAGCCTCCAGTCAAGGTATTGGCCAAGGCTGGGATCTAATCTGATGCTTGGGGTCCTCTTCAAAACTCATGTGGTTTTTGGCAGAATTCACTTTCTCAAATCCGTAGACTTCATGGTGGCCTGCTTGTTCAAAGCCAACTGGAGAATCTCTGAGTTTGTTCTTTCAGTGAATCCCTGGATCCTCTTTTTTAATTAGTTACCTGATTAAGCCAGGCTCACTCAGGATAAACTCTGTCTGGATTAACTTAAAGTCAAATGATTAAGGACCTTGATTACATCTGCACACTTTCTTCACTTTCGCCATATAAAATAGTCCAGTCTTAGGAGTGATATCCCCTCACCTTTGCCATATTCTATTGATTAGAAGCAAGTTACATGTATTGTTCCCACTCAAGAGAAGGGAATTACATACCTGGTCATCGTTCATAGGGATCATCTTAGAATTCTACCTATTGCCTAAGAGAGGACATGGTAATTATTATAAGACACATGAAATAAGTTTCCATTTTGGAAATAGAGTATTCAGATTATTTAGTTGACATGAGAGATTTTATAACCTCCACTGCTCCTGCATTAAGGACATGTAGAATCTGCTAGCCCAGCTGCTCAACACCTTTGAGGCAGTTAGTACACGTAGTCAAAGCATCATTGGTCCTTGTTTCCCATTTCATGAGGGCCTCCACTGACTGACTGTATGGTTGCCTGGTCCAGTTGTCAGTTGGCTGCATCTGCTGCAGTGTGATCGTTCCTTTTCCTTTTCCCTTTCCCTATTCTTTTTCTTCTTTACTTTTCTTTTCAGAACTTGATGGAAATGCGTGAACATTTCTTATGAGGCAAATGTCAGAGTGACTGACAACAGAGAGTGAGACCTCCCTAGGTTTACAGTGTCTATTTTGTGCCTGTTTGTAAAGAAATGTGGAAAGTTCAGCAGAATTTAGTCTGAGACTTGCTTTCATAAAACAGAACATTTGGTAGTGAAATTGTAGGCGAACAGACCATAGCTACTTGTCCGTCTCTAATCCCAGGTGATGATGATTATTCACCAAAATATTGAAAAGCAAAATTGGCTTAGGTTATTAGCTAACCTAAGAAAGAAACCATTGAGTTACAATGTAAATCGTACATTGTTAGATGCTGAAGGTTGCCCAGAAATACTAGACTGCTAGGTTATCAGTTAAATCATGAAGTTGTGTTGCAATCAGTGAAACTTAAAAGAAGAATGACAAAGATGTTGGAAAAAAATATATTCTGGAAGAAAATTTTAGGTTTGAGAGTCTACTTCTGTTCAGCATTCTAAATATGCTGTTGAAAGAGTCAATGTACAAACCTATAACTTTTTTTTTTTTTGAGACAGTCTTGTTGTGTTACGCAGGCTGGAGTGAAGTGATGCTATCTCAGCTCACTGTAGCCTCTGTCTCATAGTTCAAGCGATTCTTCCACCTCAGCCTCTGAGTAGTTGTGACTACAGGTGTGTGCCACCATGCGCAGCTAATTTTTGTATTTTGTATAAAGGCAGGGTTTCCCTCGTGTTGCCTGGGCTGGTCTTCAACTTCTCAGCTCAAGTGATCTGCTCACCTTGACCTTCCAAAGTGCTGGGATTACAGGCGTGAGCCACCCCACCCAGCCTAAGCATATAACTTGATACAGTTGTTGAATGATTCACTTGCTTCAGTTTCTTCGAGAGTGGATCTTAACTTATCTAAAATCCATAATACCTTTTAAGAGAATAATTGACTAGAACACTCTTAGCCAGTTTTACTTAATTCTATCTGTGTTAATGATCCTGGAGTCATCCACATGGAAGTTTATTGAGGACAGTATAGTATTTGATACCATGTTGAAAATAAAACAAAATTCTTCTAATAAAACTATCCAATTAAAATGTTTATTTTTAAAAAGAGCTGCATTTTGCTAATTGAATATATTGTAAATAAGTTTGTTAGGAAAATTCACCCTGCTCCAGACTCCACTGGCTTAAAATTCCCTAGCTGGATTAAAAAATAAACCGAAGAAACCAACAGGAAGGTAAATATTATCAATATTTTGAGTCAGTTCTGTCTTGAATTCATCAAAGCCAAAGGTACTGATATCTGTATTTATGCTGTTCTTAGGGTTTCTGTTTTCTGTTTGTTGTATTTTGTGGTTTTTAATTAACTGATTGAGCATTCCTTCCATCTCTAAATTCCTTTGAAATATCAAGTGTGTCTTGTGACAACCATCAGCTGCAAACACAGCATCAATTAACTTACCAAAACAGAGTCTTTGGTGATTAATCCATAATGACAGGGCTGTTCTCCCAACTGATTAAATTCATTATTGAGCAGCCAGAGGTAGAGAGCTCTCCATGGAAGATTTATTACTCTGGAATTACCTTTCTGGTTGATACTGATGAAGCTAGGTTTGGTAAATAAGGAAGATGAAAATATAAGGGGCTTCTCTTTAAAGAATAATCATGAGCACTTTTAAAAATGGCTGGTCTCTATTTTCAGTGCCTCAACTCTTAAAAAAAAATTCCCTAAACATAGGGAATGATCATCTTTGATCATTCACAAAGCAGTTGAAATGGTTTATTATACCATATGGGATCAGTCTCTAGAAGACTCTTATATGTATCAGGCCAGGCTGGGTAAAGTTATTGTTCTTACTCTCTCTGCCACCATCACTTTGGGTCACTTTATTACCAGCACACTGGATTTGGGTAATAACATACTGAATGGTTTCTTTACCTAGTTCTTTCCTTTACAAGCCTATTCATGGCCAGATTAATTTCCTTTGCTGTAATCAAGTCACCTCTATGCAAAATGTATAGTATATAATTCCACATACACACACACATACCCTTGAATAGCCTTAAGCCCTTTCTATATATAAATTCTTTTCATTTTTTCCATCTTTTCCTTTTTTAAAATTTTGTTTTTGTTATAAATGTAGAGACAAGGTCTCACCATATTGCCTGGGCTGGTCTGTAACTCCTGGGCTCAAGGAATCCTCCTGCCTTGTCCTTCCAGGTGCTGTGGTTATTATAGACATGAGCTGCTGTACCTGGCCTCATTCCGTCTTTTCTTTAAAGTTTTCCTATTCACTTGAACACAAAGTGACTTCCCTCTTCACATGAGCTTGTATGGCTTTTGGCTCTAAAGAACTCTTTCTGTAACTTAACATTTTTTCCTGGATGTGTGGTTTTAATCCTCAGTGGATTTGTGGGTGACCTGAGGGTGGAAAAGTCCAAACTTTACTTCATTGTGCCCTGTGTTTCACACTGGATCAGGCAAGGAAGGTATCTGATACCTCTTCTCAGATTTCTTGAGAAGAGTACATGAATTTATTTGCTCTGTCAAGTTGCCTTTCAGTCTATTTTATGCACACTCATTTGAAGATACCTGAAAGAGAATACCTAAACCTATTGTTTTAGGAGCACTGTCAGGGAATATGGAGAACAAATGGCAAAATATGGGGAAATGGAGGGTGGAGATACATACAGTGAAATCCGGTACTCTCATGGCACATGCCATATGAAGCCTTACACGAATGTTTTGTTTACCTACTGTTTGTTTGTAGGAAGGAAAAAGTGGTAATTCTGAGCCTCAGATCTCACTGTGATATTTGGTTAACTTAAGTTCTCTCAGCCTTCATTTCCTTATCTGTACATTAGATAATTTAGTACTATTCCATTGGATTTGTCAGCAGGCTAAATAGGGTTATGTAAGTAAAAAACACTTGAGAAATGCCTAGCTTAAAATAGATACTCAAGAGATCTTAGTCCCCACCTCCCACAACTGTAAATTAGTCTTGGGGTCATTTTAGGGGGAAGGGGAAGGAGAGTAACTATAACTTTTTATTTAAGACATTATTCATATCAGCATTAAATTATAGGCTGTAGATTTTGAACATAGGAGATTTAATCACAACTGCGATGATCTATTTTTGAAGAGTCATGCTTCTGCTGAGATTGACCCTGGCAGAGGCCCTGTGGGTGGAAAGTAGGTGTAAATCATTCAAGACAGCTTTGTGTATTAGTAAAGAGATAGAATCTCATATCCAGAGAGAAATTTAATTTTGCAATTGATGTTCACCCTTTTATAAGCCACTTTTAATCTTACAACAACACAAGACCTAATAAGAACAGCCTTTTAAAGAGGTGTCCTTCAAGGCAAAAAATAATAATTTTGATGATGATAAACATTTTAATGTTTCTGAACTTCTTTCTTCAATTTATAGTTAGGGACATAGTTTGATTTGTTTCCCCCTGAATTGGTTGGGTAGGTTTTGATGGAGACTGTAAGGCTGATGTTGGTATTTTGAAAGAATTTCTTTTTTTCCTTTGTATTCCCACAACACCTCTCTTGATACACCATCAGGGATTTTCCTTCCATTCATTCACTAGAGGAGTGAGGCCATTTGCTATCCCTTCCTATGAAGATCAAAACCAGAGATAATGACTTTCCACTGTTACACCAGAGACATGAGTGTAACAACAAAATACCATCCTATAAACGGTGGCTTATTAACTACAGGGGGAAGAAGTATCTTCCTTCCGCAAGATTCCCTAGAACCTAGACTTAGTCCGGAAGTGTCTTCAGCATAGAAAGAATGCAGGAAAATGTAATTTCCAAGAATAGTTGAATACTTTCAAGAAACAGTCTTCCTTGCCTAAAGACCAAAAGAGGTAGAGAGAGGAGAAGAAAAGGCAGAAGTCAGCCACAAGAAAAGTTTATATCTCTTGCCTTCATGAGGGCGGTCAGGCCCATAGAATATGGAATCCAGCTGTTTTTGATGTTTGCCATAGCACTGTTATCTATAAAGAAAAATCCTCAGCATGAAAAAACAGTGAGATTTCCCAAAGGAAGAGGAGTTTGTGGCTTCCGCTTAAAATGGAAAGTGTTACATGTACATGTATAAAGTTGATTTATGCTTCTTATTTGTAAATTTTGCCAAGGTTAACAGATCTCTGTGGTAGTACATATACACAAATTTAAGAGACAGCATCTGGGTTTTTTTTTTTCTTTTTCTCTCCTCTTCTTTTTCTTCCCCTTAGGATTTCTGTGACCATATATGGCTGTGGCATCAGTTTACATTCTGTAGGACTGAAGTTTTCTGTTTAGATTCATAGAGGAAAGTCTGGGGTTGAATGTGATTATTATAAATATTTTTTGATTTCTGGTAGCAAGCTATCTAATCTCTCCTGCATTAAGAGGGGCTTATCATAATTTTCTTCTTTTCAAATTACTTGGCCTTTGCAGCTGTTCCTTGGAAAAGCATTTCATTTGCTCCAAAGAGAATAAACAATGCTTATAAATTAAGACATGGGTAGGATATCATATCCCACTTCCATGTGTGAATGTAGTCCTGCTTCTTGGTCTCAGTGCCTGGCCCAGAAGAGCAACTGGGGACCTGGTTCTGTTGTAAGAATGTGTTGTTGGCTCCAGGGCCGCTGCCACAGCAACAAGAATCGGTGATGTCACAGGCTCAGAATCTGCCTGCCAGAGAACAGGTTTCCAGAGAATATGATCAACTCTGTCTGCAGGGAGACAATTTTGCACATTCCATCTCAAAGACATGCAGTTTAAACTTTTGTTCTTTCTTGTTCCCTCCTTAAACATATGTGTCTCTGTCCTATCCCCAAAATCAGATAAAATCTCATAATAATAGCAAGAGCTAGGATTTATTGAGCATTCACTATGTGCAAGTTGACTGTGTTTTGTGCTTTATCTTCATTATCCTATTCAGTCCTCACAAAAATCCCAAGAGGGAGAAGATATTATTATCTTCTGTGTTATAAGAATGAGGATCCTGAGCCTTGATAACATCGTAGTCAAGCTTTGCTAGACATCAAAGCCTATGTTCACAATTAGAAACTGCTGATTTTCCCTATCAGATCCATGAGAGTCAACATGACTGCCCCTCGCCTCTGCCTAGCACCCTTTTCTCCCCCTTCTTTTTCTTAGCTAAAGTCTACCCTATTTCTGAAGCTGTAATGTATATTTGAAAGACAACAATGAAGGAATTTAATTTGAACAATTTTCTTCTACTTTATCAAAATCTCAACCCCTACACCGAAAGGAAAATGTGAGCCTGTACTAAATCCAGACTTTCATGTGAAGACCTGAAATGAATGCATACAGGAATAAGTCCAGGGGCTGGCCCAGGGACCGCCAGTATCGTAGTTAGAAGTCCTTGAACCTTAGTTATAATTTTGCCAGAAAAGATCCCTTCCAGTTATTGCCCTCATGTAGCTAACCTTTCTGAAAGTAAGAGAGACAGCCTCTTAGGTCTCCCAAGGTGGTAGGTGGTCCTTATAGCTATGAATGTCTAGGGTGTCTTCAAATAGCAGCTAGTGCACTAAGTCATGCTAAATAAAATGCACTGACCTTGGCATCATGAGCTTTGGGGTTTAGTTTCTCAATGTTTCTAGTTACTTCGTTAACCTTCAGTTTCCTTATATGTAAAATGGAAATGATAATAGTAATACAGTGTTAGTAATGCTGGTATCATAAGTAAGAATATAGGTATAAAAGTGCTTTGTAAATTGGAAAATACTGGAGTTAATACTAGTTTCATGAGACACTCAAGAATACAGTAGAGGCTTTCCTTGCTTTCATTGTAATATATTTATTGAATTAGTGTCATTTGTAAATTGAATATATTTTATAATTCGTTATTCAAGTTAAACATACTTTTGGCAACAAGCTCCAGTCAGTCATAAAAGACTGAGATATCCAGGAAATAAATTTTGCCAGGACGTTGTGTTAGATTCAAGGATAGGTTAGCCTGTCAATTACAAGAGAAAAAGCAAAGTCACTTTTAAACAACGCTAGGAAAGTGAGGCCAACACACAAGTTTGAGGAAAGATGAAGGGGAAAAGAGGAAAGAGGCACCAGAGAGCCTTTGCTATATAAAAAGTTGTGGGGAAGGTGCTGTGGGTGCTAGAAGAAAGGTTGGAAATGTAAGTCGATTCCCTAGGGATCTGCTGTCCTGTCTCCTGTTTATTTGATAGAAAAATGCCTGAGGCCTCAGAACTCACCAACTGCGGTTATGGTTCTAGAAGAAATTCTGTAAGGGTCATCACTCCTGCCCACACAATGAATGACTCACCAACAAGCATACAGAAATGAGATCTTTTTCCTTAATTTTAACTGGTATTCTGTGTTCAATCTGTTGCCTAGATTATCTAGAACTTATATATGTGAAGCTATTAAAATGTCATGCAATCTATCCATCTGGCAAAGGGTCAATATCCAGAATCTGCAAAGAACTTAAACCAATTTACAAGAAAAAAAAATCAAAAAGTGGGTGAAGGATATGAATAGACACTTCTCAAAACAAGACATTTATGCAGCCAACAAACAAATGAAAAAAAGATCATCATTATTGGTCATTAGAAAAATACAAATCAAAATTACATTGAGATACCATCTCACACCAGTTAGAATGACGAGCATTAAAAAGTCAGGAAACAATAAATACGGAGAGGATGTAGGGAAATAGCAACACTTTTACACTGTTGGTGGGAGTGTAAGTTAGTTTAACGATTGTGGAAAACAGTGTGGTGATTCCTCAAGGATCTAAAACTAGAAATACCATTTGACCCAGCAGTCCTATTACTGGGTATATATCCAAAGGATTATAAATGATTCCACTATAAAGACACATGCGCACATATGTTTATTGTGGCACTATTCACAATAACAAAGACTTGGAACCAACACAAATGCCCATCAGTGATAGACTGGATAAAGAAAATATGGTGCATATATACACCATGGAATACTATGCAGCAATAAAAAGGATGAGTTCATGTCCTTTGCAGGGACATGGATGAAGCTGGAAACCATCATTCTCAACAAACTAAGACAAGAACAGAAAACCAAATACCACATGTTCTCACTCATTAGTAGGAGTTGAACATTGAGAACACATGGACACAGGGAGAGGAACATCACACACCAGGGCCTATCAGAGGGTTGGGGGCTAGAGGAGGAATAGCATTAGGAGAAATACCTGATGTAGATGATGGGTTGATGGGTGCAGCAAACCACCATGGCATGTGTACACCTACGTTACAAATTCTGCACGTGTACCATAGAACTTAAAGTATAATAAAAACTTAAAGTAAAATGCCATGTCTCCCTATACTGTGTTTGCTAAGACTAACAGCAACACATAAGATTTGACAGTTATCTCAACTTCTCTCCATCTTCTGTGGTCTTTGTTTTATAGATCTTTATCCTTACAGAAATATCACAAAGATATCAAAAACAAAGAATAAATTTCGAGTTATGTCTTCAGTGTGTTTAAGCAGTTTTTTTGGTCCTTTTTCTTTTCTACATAAGCAGTGGTCATAGGCAATTCTTTTTCATGATGTTCAGCTCTCAAAATTGGCTGTTAGGCTCAACCGCAGATGATTCCTCAATTGGCTCTGGTCAATGGCTCAACAATTTAACTGGAAAGACATTTACAGGATCTGCTGAAGAAAATCCAATTGACTTGCCAGAACATTACTTCTGGCATACTCCATGGTATTGGTGCTAACAAGTACTGAAATAGCTGATAGCCATAGATAGATGGACAGGGCATTAGAGCTCGCTAATCCATAACCCAATAAGCGTTGCTTAAACAACTAAGATTTGACTGCAGTACAGTGAAACATCCCCAGACAACGGGTGGATGGAAAACAAACAGAACTCTTAACATTAGCAATGGCAAATCTATTCACATTCTTCAAGAGTGGAATTCTTGAAGCTCATGCGTGTTAACAAGAGATTCTGTGCTGACACTTGTTTCCAACTTAATGCTTTATGTATTCAGCTATTGGTTGTCATATCCCTTAACCTTGAGGTTGCAGACACACTAGAAACAATCAGCTTAGATGATGACAAGGTGAAAGTGGTAAGAAATGCAATAATAGTTTGCAAAAATTTTCTTGTATTCTGTAGGCTGGCTGTTTGTTGATAGTTTATTTTGCTGTGTAGAAGCTCTTTAGTTTAATTAAATCCCATTTGCCAATTTTTGCTTTTGTGGCAATTGCTTTTGGCATCTTTGTTGTGATATCTTTGCCCCAGCCTATGTCCTGAATGGTATTGCCTAGGTTGTCTTCCAGAGTGTTTATAGTTTGGGGTTTTACATTTAAGTCTTTAATCCATTTTGAGTTAATTTTTGTGTATGGTGAAAGAAAGGGGTCCATACAAAAAGTGTTCGGGATTTATCCTTAGTATCTTCAGCATTTTTGTCAATGATTAAAAGAAGCAACAAGATAACTGCTTAATCAGAGCTGAAGATGACAAATAGTTGGGAGGAATATGTAAATGTGCATGATAGATTAAAAATTCAACCTGTTCTTAACAGGCCAAAACACTTAACCACAACCACAGTTTTAAGATTCAATGGGGATAAATATAAAGACCTGAATTGAAGTTTTTGAAAAATTCCAGGTGTCCAGTAAGGATATGGAAGACCTGGCATGCTACCAGTTTTTGTGAACAAGATGTGGGGGGTTTTGTTGTTGTCTTCAAGCTTCATGTGAGTCAGTGGTGTTATGTGGCTGTGAACAAAGCTACTGTAATCCTAGAGTACATTTTAACAGAAGCAGTGTATTCAGATCCTGAGATGTTATTGTCTCACTACACTTTGTACTGGGTAGACCACAGCTTGAGTATTAGATTCCATTTTGGACCTGGATGTTCGAATGTCGTTAATAGTCTAGAGGCATCTAGAAGAGATGGAAAACAATTATGGTGGAGCAGCACACACTGGTAACACATGTAAATTTGTCTCACTTGAGAGTGGGTTGTCGGTTTTCAAAAGGGCATGGAAAAGACTTTATAGTTTGGTACATTGTGTTTCTATTGGAAGAAACAGTTCCAGTTCAGAATTACAGTAGTTATTACAAAGTAGCAGAGGAAAAACAAATACAGGTAACTGAGTAAGGGAAAAAGGGACGTGTGGGTATCATGGATGCAAGAGGGTGCAGCAAAGGTCAGTGAGGTGTTAGAATGTTATAGTAGAGTGGGTTAAAAGGTGCCACTCAGCCAGTGTCAGGGAATTCCAGGTTGGCTAGAGAATGTAGGCAGAAGCAGATTCTGAACTATAGACTCGGTATTTGATATCCAGGAGACAAATGGCAGAACAAGGATGCCATCTGCCTGATTAAGTAAGAGTTAGTATGAATTCTTTGCAAAATGAAAGCTTGTCTTTGGGGAGCAGCACACTGGCAGGTTGGGGGTTGGGCTCTCCAGGAAGATCTTACGATTCTTTGGCTTTTGTGAAAAATCCCTGTGAAATTACATAGAACCTCAGTAATTCATTTTTTTGACAACCACACCTTCAAAACTTTAAAAATCAGATGCTGAAGGTTAATGTCAGGTGGAATTTTAAGATGCTTGCTTTTAATATACCGAACCTAAAACTGAAAAATGAAATTCTGTTCAGAGGATGGTAGATTGATTCAACTTGTTAGTTACTGCCATGGGATTGCTGCTACCATCTCTTTTTTTAATTTCTTGGCAATGACAAAATATCCATAAAATATAAACTATATTTTCATCAACACTTTCAAATGCCATTTGTGGAAAAAAGAGCATAGAATACTCAGAAATAACATTGTAGGGAGATCGAACATCTGTATGGAACAGAGATAGTAAAGAAGATATTGGAATTAAAGGGACAAAAAGAGACCAATATTTTGGTCTGTGTTTTCCTCCAAACTGTGTAAATGACCTTGAGTGAGTTACATAATTCTCTTTAAGCCTGTGGCCTCCTCTGTAAAATGAGGGTAATTGCATCTGCAGAACAGCATATTTGTGAGGACAAAGTTAGAGAACAAACATGATAATTAGCATTTATTTCACACCTTATAATTTATAAAGCATTTCTGACATATTATTCCATTTGTTCCTCATGATAGCCTTGTCAGGCAGCTATCATTATTGTTGGTTTTATATTCTTATTTTTCTGGTGAAGTAACTTCTTCCAGGATCACACATTGGCAAAATTGAGATTCATTTAACATGTACCCCATAAACATTGATTTTGTCACTACCATGTGTCAGCAGTATTTTAGCAAGCGCTAGTAACTGTAACATAATAAAATTTAATAATGTTAAAAAGGTAACACTGTTGAGTGCTTACTATATGTTGCTGTAAGTACTCATGTGTATTGGCCCATGTGACGGTACCCTTATGAAGTGGGTGCTCTTATTATCCCCATTTTACAAATAGGGAATTTAGAGATAAAGGAAGCATATTCATCACCAGTTTTCAGGAAGCTTGTAATGTACAGAGGAAGAAAGAAGCCCTAGTTCTGTGGCTCTAGATTGTTTTTTATTCTTAATTTTAAAAAGAATTGTTTTTTTAAGACAGGGTCTTGCTCTATCACCCACGCTAGAGTGCAGTGGTGCCATCATGGCTCACTGAAGCTTTGAACTCATAGGCTTTATCAATCCTGCCTCAGCTTCCCTAGTAACTGGGACTACAGGCATGCACCATCACACACACACACACACACACACACACACACACGTGATCTTTTATATATATATATATATATATACACACACACACACACACACACACATATATATACACACATATATATATATATATATAGAGAGAGAGAGAGAGAGAGATGAGATCTTACTGTATTGTCCAGGTTGGTCTTGAACTCCTGGCCTCAAATGATCCTCCCACTTCAGTTTCCCACAGTGCTGAGATTGTAGGTGTCAGCCACTACACCTGGCCAAATAAGCAAGCTTTAGACTCTCAAGTTAAATGCAAATGAATGACTTGTTTGTGTGTGTGTGTAAATATAGGTATAAACAGGTCATCAACCAAGCAGAACCTGACCCATACCTTCTGCATAAGAAGAAATATTTCTGAAGAGAGCTTCCAAATGGGACTCAGAGCCCCCCACCCCACCCCCAACGTTAGGGATTCTTGAGCAATGCTATTATTTCTAAGAGTACAGAAAATATAGATTATTAGGTGAAAAGTGATATGGTCAGTTAAATGTTTCTCTATTATGTGTGAATGCTAAATAGTCAGATAATTGTAAACACAGAAATTATTGATTTTATTTTCCACAGGTTATTTAAATGTTTGGATGTATAAAGACATAGCCCTGAAGCAAAAGCACAATAAATTAAGTAGAAAAGTATGATACGTCAATATGTAGCTGGTAGAAGGACCACCAAATTATATGGTAGAAAGTCTGAATTCTTGTATTTTTTGTTTAGTCATATGTAAAATGTGGGTATAATATCTTTCCTGCCTACCCTGTGGTTTTTAGAGGTTCAAATAAGGTAAAGCATTTATATACACTCTAAAAAATGGTGAAGTACCATAAATAACTCATGGGAACACGGCCAGGGTGGGCCAGTCCCTGAGAGGCATCAGGGTTGGAAGAATACGTGCCATGCAATACAATAATACCATAAAATAACTCAATTCTTTACTTGATTTCTTGATTAGAGAGACATGTGCCCCAGCAACAAATCTTAAAATCCCTCTTTTTGTCTCCCATCTGTTATCTGCATACACTCCAAAGCTGTTCCCTGTCGTTTCTCAAAAAAAAAAAAAAATTAGAAGGACAAGAAATTGCATCACTTTCCCTTTCTTATCCTCATCAAATTACTCTTTTCTCCCAACTTTCTGCATAAAAATAACTCAAGAAATGGGCTGACAAGTAAGAGCTTTCCTGGAGGGCAGGTTCTTATTTAATGGTCAGAGGGAAAGAAAGACTGAAAATGGAGTTAAATTTTTTTCTCATTAAATACTGGTAAATGAATGGAGAGAGTAGTAATAACAGCTGGTACATTTCTCATCTGCCAAACAAAAGTAATCTGTTTATCTGAGGGTGGAAAAATAAAATGGAAAGTATTTTGTGGACATGTGAACAGAACAAAATAATTGCCTAGGGAGAGAACAAAAAATGCTATTCAATTTTATTAGATTTTAAAGTTTTCATAGAAATCTTCTAGTTGTTTTTTGTTTTACTTGCCATATTTTCCAGCTTACTGTATTTACATTTTTAATGGCCATAAAGTGTATTGCCCAAAATACACACACACACACACACACACACACACACACACACACACACCCCTCTCTTAGGGATTGCACAATTCCAGTGAATTTTAAATGTTTGAGACTTCATGGCTTAAGAGCTGTTTTTTTCTAAATCGTTCTGTTTCTCTATGTTCCCGTCACTTAATTCTTATATTAAGCATTAAGAAAATAATACCAATTAATATATTCTGTTTTAATTATCTGCTACTTCTTTAAAAATATCTGGAAAGCATGCTATACTAAGAGCAAATTCTTATCAGGCAGTTGCATGTTTGTATTATCCTATTGAAAGAAAATAAAAGCTTTTTGATTAAAAACTGGCTATAGTGGCATCAGTACAGAGGTAATGTGGTGAAAAAAAATCCAGGGTTATTCTAATTAGTCCTTTTTTTAGACCACTTACGTTGTGCTTTCATTTTTTTTCTTCCCAAAGTCACAGGCACGCATGTAAATGCTACTAAATAAATAAACAAACAGACAAACAAACCTCCCTTGGAAAATGTCTTGCCTAACTCAACAAGCAAACAATGTGACTGTCCAGGGTCACTCAGCCTTAAAGAAATGAATGTTACAATTCAGGGCCCAAATACAAAACTGTATTTGTAGCAGTAGGCACAGTCCTGATAACAGCTGGTTATTAATAACCTAAATGAAGCGATGTCATTATTACCTACCACAAAGGTGTAAATTTAAAGGAAGTCTTTTGCCCTGACGTGCTTATTTGCCTGCATATTTTAAGAAATATATTGTCTGTGTTATAAATAAATAACTACGGAAAACCTGACATAATGGTAAGGCATGCTTTTTTGAGTTATGGCTTCAGGTTAGCTTGGGATTTAATAATAATGATAGCGTTTGTTTTTAATCATTTACAGAGTGCCAATTTACTTCTCATTGATCATCTCTAATCTTCACAAGTGCTCCACAAGTGAGTTCAGAGACCTGTTGTGTAGCTTACTTTCATATACAGCACATAATTTAGTAGTGGCACAAAATAACTTTAAGTAAATGTTAGTGCGGCTAGATAAACTGTATTGCATGGGGTAGTCTCAAATAACAAAAAATTTCCTTGAGTTCTACGTCACTCTGAGCATTTCTAGGAAATCCACAGAAGTACAAGTTGAGTTTATAATTATGAGAACACAGAATTTAACTTTTATAAAAGAAATGTAGTTTTTACAGTGTTTTAATTTATACTAAACGTTTGAAGGATGCAACCATCATGAAAATTGAGGAAAGATGACACTTTATTTGGCTTATAAATTTACCAAAAATTATTTGCAATTTTGGAATAAATTCTTCCTTTATTTTGATAGTTGGTAATTGGTCTGCCATATGTTATTCCTACTTTAAATTGAGATTATTTACCTATAAACGTTTTTAAGTACAATTAAATGTGTGCTGTCATTACTTACGCTAGCACTGGCTTTGTTTCCCTGGAATTTATCTGTCTACATTTTCTTTTTTTCTTTCTCCGTTTTCTAGTACCTCTTAAACAGAATGGCTTCCCATGTTTTCTCTAACATCTAAATTTTGTCATTATAAGAAGATATAGGGTAGGCATGGTGGCTCATGACTATAATATCAGCACTTTGGGAGGCCAAGGTGGGTAGATTTCTTGAGGCCAGGAGTTTGAGACCAGCCTGGCCAACATGGTGAAGCCCTGTCTCTACTGAAAATACAAACATTAGCTGGGTGGGGTGGTTCATGCTTGTAATCCTAGCTATTTGGCAGGCTAAGGCAGAAGAATCACTTGAACCCAGGAGGCAGAGGTTGCAGACAGATTGTGCCACTGTACTCTAGCCTGATAAACAGAGCAACACTCTGTCTCAAGAAAAAAAAAAAGAAAAAAGAAAGAAAAGAAGATATAAACATCTAACTACCTAGCATAATTATTATTGAAAAATTATGCATTTCAGTCCATAATATTCTCTTGTAAATAAATTTCTCATTTATATTAAAATTTGGGCGGGGTTAGTCCTCTCTGTCCATTATGTGTGGCCATTTAGCTCATAGGGCATTTGGTCTACCTCCATATTCCTAGTGACTGCAGATGACAGCACTCAGTAGAGAAGCACTGTGCTGCTCTTACTTTATAGGCAGGGAGGTAGGTGCCTTACAGATTAGATGACCTCGTAATGAGGTTTTGATTGCACTTCAGACTGTCTTGATGGGGCACCAGATGACGTCCCTTTATCTCAAATGACCAGATACTGACATGTTCTGAAGAGTTTACAATAATATTAAGACTATTCCTGGGGGTTGGGGGGACATGGTTCCTTCAGGAACTCTATTAATATGCATAACAATTTTAAAGTATTGGAAGAAGTGAGGTGTTCATATATCGACTCACATGTGCCCAACTGATCTTCCAAATCATAGCAATAAGGCCTCTTACATACCACAGTTGAAAACTTGTAATTTAACACTTGAAGTAACTGACACACAGCACATGCCTGGATGGCTGGTCATAACCATCCCACTAATTATGTGAACTGCTAGCAAGCACTTATTTCTCAGTGTGCTTAGAGAGTATCTTAGCTATTAAGCTCCATTGGTGAACAAGGGTCTCTTGAATTCATTATTAACACCCTAGTGCCATGGTTTCTGCTGTTGGGAAATCTTCAACTTCCTAAGCCCTTTGCTTCCCCTCTTTTCTCTACTCTATCTGATGTCACCATAGACAAATGATAGCTTCCTGCTATAGTGGACATTTAGAGAACCAGGGTAAATTTGCTCTTTTCATGGAATGAGGTCCATACATGATCAACAGGCTCTTTTTGTGCTCGTTTCTCGTTTTACTCTGACTCTTCAAATGTCTGACTCACAATTTATCCATCAATTATTTCCCAGATTTACAAGGAGGTACCCTGATAAACCATCACACTGTATGGTCGCAGGAGAGGGTGCTGTACCAATAGCAAGAAGGCAGACCTTGCCCTAATGCTAGGGAGAGCTTTGTAAGAACTAGAGTCTCATGGAGTAGTGGGCTCAGTCTCATAGCGGTAGAGTGTGATGCAGATTCTAAAATTAGGTTCCTTGGGTTTAATGCTTTTACAGCTGTATGACCTTGGGCAAGTGACTTCAGCTATGTGTGCCTGAGCTTCCCAGTCTCTAAAATGAGAGAAACCATAGTATCTATCCTGTAGGGTTGCTGAGAATGAGGCATAAATAATATAAGCAAAGTGCTTGGAATAGACTGGTACACGGTACATTCTCAGGAAGTGTTAACAGTTCTTGTTATTCAACAAGGTAGAGGACAACCACCTGTCACAGATGAAGGGCTCTTTATGAATACCTGTTAGCCTAACCACATATAAATAAATAAACTATGCCTAATTCTACTTTTTAAAAAGCTTTAACTTAAATGTACTTGCTATCCAATATATTAAAAATCAAATGGTAGCCTGTTGATACCAAATTTAGTTCAGCAAGGTTGGCACTTGGATCTACCTCCTGTGAGCTGTTTTAGCCTTTATTTATTCATTCCACCATATATTTCCAGAGTACCTAGCATATGCTGGACAGTGTGCTGGGCATTAGGAATAGAGTGGAGGGAAAAATCAAAATGGTTCCTGTCGTTATGCAACTTGAATCACGTTTGAACCTCATTTTACTTACCTCTAAAATGGGGATAGTAACATCACCTTGTAAGGGTCTTGGGATGATTAAATAAACCACATAAAACTTACAGCACTTGCTAGTGGGCACTAAAGAAATGTTAGTTTTCTTTCTTTTCCTTCTCAAGAGCAGCCCTACCGCAGACTCTTGCACAGTTGATACTCATTATATATCTGTTTATTTAAATAAAACTCTGGGTAAAAGATATTTAAAACCAGAATGCAAATTTTTGATGAGATGTTGATTTTTAATGAAGCCTACCTTAAGAGCTGCAGCAGCAATGTTTTATCTGTCCTATGTGAAGCGCACACTTGCTTCTTACTTTGTACCCCCACTGCACTGAATCCATGCCTCATGGTGTTACATTGTATATTTCCATACACTGTAGATCTTTGTTTTCCCAGCACAATTTCTGCCCTTTAGAGTTTCTCAGTACCATCTTGAATTCATTACTCGAGCTGTTGATGTTTTTCTTCCTAAATCTCTCTCAAATCTTTCCACTCCTCTTATCTCTACTTCTTGACCCTAAACCAAGCTGTTATAATGCAGTACACAGCTTGTTTTTCTCCATCCCCTCCAGGTGCCTTTTGATCTCTTTTCTACCTAGAAGCTGGAAAGATCCCATCATCCCTCTGCATAAAGCTCGCCAATGCTTCCCATTGCGTGCAGGACAAATACCCTTGTTCAGACTTAACAGGTTCTGCATGTACTTAGTACCAGCACTGTCCAAGAAAAATATGAATCATGTATGTACCTTTATATTTTCTAAGAGTCATCTTAAAAAAGCAAAAAGAAATAGAAATTAATTTTAATAATATATTTTATTAAACCTGATATATCCAAAATGTCATTTCAACACGTAATCAATGTATAAAATTGAGATGATTTCATTTTTTCAGTTTTCAAAATAAAGTGTATATTTCCCATTTACAGCCCATTTATTTTGAACTAGCCCCATTTCAAGTTCTCAATAGCTACCTATGTGCTAGACATCCCTTTCCCACATTCAGCTTCACTTTCACTTCTTTCCTACCCAGCTTTGTACACTGACCTTCTTTCAGTTCCTCTTATCACTCTGCTGTCTCCTGTTCTGAGGCTTTTGCACAAGCCATTCCACCCCCATCCACCCCCACACCTTCTCCCAGTAATCTGTCACTTTCCTCTCAGGTACAAAGTGTCTCCTCCTCAGTAAAGCCCTTCCTACATCCCTGTCTTCATGTGGTTCTTTGATCAGTCTTGTAGAAGCATATCCCTCCTTCAGAGTGCACACTTCAATGTGTCGTAAATTTATTAGTGTTGTTATTTATCAGCCTCTGGCTGTCTAATAGACAACCCCATGAGAGTAGGGGTCTTGCCTGTCTCTTCTCAACCTTATATTCCTAGCAGCGCTTCAGACTGTACCTAGGCCATTGTAAGGGTTGTTGAATGAGTAAATGAATCAGTCAGTCGATTGAATGAGTGAATGACTATATGCTAGAACTAAATGGTGATGCATACATTAATTCAATTGATCCTTAGTTCAGCTCCACAAAATAAAGAGACTACATAGGATTAGACTGGATTAGGTCTCAAACTTAAGACGTTCTTACTCTAAATCCCTTGTTCTTTCCTTGATGCTTCAATGAACTAAAAAACAACATTTGAGAGATTTCTGATCTATTCATTGCCTTTTATGTTCCTAAGTACCTGAAACGATAGTACTGTTCTTTTGCTGTCAAAATGTCTATGAAAATGTCTATGTGGGCTGCAGATGTTTCTACAACGACATTTTTTAGAACATATTTAAATATAGGCACAATGTGGTGGGTCTCTTTTTTTCTGTTTTAATCTGCCCAGATTTTAATTTTAAAAATTATATGCATTTGAGAAATTATCTAAAAACCTCAAATAGCTACTGAATTTTTTCTTGAATGAATAATGGATGAATGGGTGGATAAGGGGATGGATAAATGCTTTTCTTAGCCTTTCTTCAGTTTCCCATTCATAACAGGAATGAGGGCTAGGTCACCAGCAGCACCCCCACCTTTTCTTTTTGCTTCAGTTGCGTGTATTTTTTGTCATTCACTGAGCAACAATAATTTTGTGATGGATTTCCCTTTATTTCTTTTTATACAAACATATCAGGATAAAATATCTGGCAGCACAGAGGAACCATGCAACTCAAAAACAATAATCTGTCTTCCTAGCAGCTTAAGTCTCCCTAAAGTCAGGACACAGGAAAGATGAAAAGGGGGTGAGAGAAGCCATCAACTGTACTTTCCTGGAAGAGGGTGATGTGCACTAAAGGAATGCTATATAAGCCAGGGCTTTGAACCCATTTGATTAGCCTCCAGTGATGTATCTCAGCATTTTACATGCTAGTTATTACTGTGAGGAGGTTACTTCTTTTTTTTATTATTATTATACTTTAAGTTCTGGGATACATGTGCAGAATGTGCAGGTTTGTTACATAGATATACATGTACCATGGTGGATTGATGCACCCATCATCTCATCGTCTACATTAGGTATTTCTGTGAGGAGTTTGCTTCTACACTAAGCACAGAAATATTACTGTCTACATCTTGTGTGTGTGTGTGTTTTTTTTTTAAGGTAGGGTCTGGCTCTGTTGCCCAGGCCGGAGTACAGTGGCATGATTATAACACACTGCAGCCTTGACCTCCTGGGCTCAAGCAATTCTTCCACATCTGCCACCCAAGTAGCCGGCACTATAGGCACCCACCTCCATATTTGGCTAATTTTAAAAAATGTTTTGTAGAGACAGGGTCTCATTATGTTGCCCAGACTGGTCTCAAACTCCTGGGCTCAAGGGATCCTCCTGCTTCAGCCTCCCAGTGCTGAGAATACAAGTATGAGCCAGCTGGCCTGTTCACAGTCTTTAAAAAAAAAAAAAAAATATATATATATATATATATATATATATATATATATATATAGAGAGAGAGAGAGAGAGAGAGAGAGAGAGGAATGTTTTTTCCATGGTATGTGACTATGATAAAAATATAGTCTGCGAGTTATTTGCTCTGATGAGGCAGGAACTCTCTTTCATGTGCCTCCTACCCTACTTTACCTACATTCATAAAAGTTCTTACTGCTGTGTCCTGCAGATGTAACTGGCAGACTGAGAGCAGTTTATTATAATTATTCTCTAAATACTCATGGATGTTCTTGTTTATAATAGGGCAAGATGGTTGGTGACGAGAAGCAGAGAAAACATGGCATGTGCCTTGTCATTTTTTTTTTTTTATAATTGAGGCTTAAGGAGATGTAAGGTTTGTGTTTCTGTAATTAAACTAGAAATATGACTGCTATTGTCTCACATTGGTTTCTCCCTGCGTTAACAAGGCATGTGGAAGGTGCAGAGTGGGGAGAGCTGGCAGCCTGAAAAAGCAGGCCAATTCAAGTAGAAATTAGTGCTTGTCTCTCTTAGCTGTGTTTTAGTCTTCCTTACCTCTGGACCCTTCTCTGCATGGGACCATAAGTAATTTTGAAACCAACATCTTAACATTATCCATTGTCTTTGAAAGGCAGTTTTTTTTTTTCTTGGTGTCTTCTAATGAAACACAAATTTGAAAATGTAATTCAAAAATATTTAGAAGTATTCATGCAATTTTTATTTAAAGCATCATAAATGCATTATAAATTGTTTTAAAGCAATGTAGAGAAGTTGAACTAGATTCTGTGTGGTCTTTGAGAACAGGAAATGGTTTTTTATACCTTGATTTAGTCAATCAGTCAGTGATAAATCTGATTACTTCCTATGTGGCAGTTACTACAACTGATGCTGAAGAAATGAAGATTAAGGAATTAGTCTTTGCCCTTAAGGAGCAGAGATACCTTGAGGAGGGAGGCAGGCATGCAGGAATATAAGGGTGATGTTTGATATCTGTTGAAGGAGCTGTTTAACTGGGGTGGGGTAGGACCCATAATACAGACTCAGATGAGGTGAAGCTCAGTAAGGCTTCCTGGAGGAAGAGGCATCTTAGCTCCAGTTTATGGAGAGTGTGGCAGAGCTTTCAGAAAGAACAGCATGTGTGCAACCGTCAGTGACTCTACCTCTAGCCCTCAGTAGGTGCTTGGCATGTTGTAGGCTCAATCCATGTTCATGCCTGAAGAGGCCAAGGGGCAAAGCAGAGCATCAACCTTTCCAGCAAATCTCACTTAATGGGGTTTTAGAACACCCCAGGAAATGTTAATAATTGAGTGACATTGACAGATTGGGATCTCTATTGTTGTAAATGTCACCAGAAATAATACCAGAAAAAGCAAATGTCAAAGAAACGAAAATCTTGGGACCACTGGTGAGTTTATACTGACATTTGAATGATGACCTGGAGTCCCGGACCAGTGTTTCTTACGTGCATGGACTACAAATTAAAGAGAGCTGGATTTTGACTGGCTTAGTGACCTGGCCCAGGATAAACCAGTTTAGATGGGTCAGTTTGTGATGATCAGTAAGAGTGTGGGCTCTATATCTGTAGGCAGAATGGGGATTCATGTCAAGGTCTCTATTATATTTTACAAGAGAAAACCCCTGCTCTTTCTCAGGATATTTATCTTGGCGTGAGAGAAGTGCTGTCTCTCCCACCCCTCCGACAGCGCCCTTGAACTGGACCAAGAAAGCCACTAGCTGAGCACAGAGCAAAACCTGTCTTCTGCATGACATCCCTCCTGATAGGTCAAAGTAAAAAAGGAAAGTGACCATTTAGAGTACCCCACTTTACCGAGGAGTAACCTGAGCACTGAGAGGCATTGTGACTAAGAATATCATGCATGTTGTTGTCAGAATCAAAAAATCATCTGAATCACCATGTTAGATGCTTTTCCCTCTGCATCTGCATTTTCCAGCGTTATCACAGTAATAAACTCTTGATTGCTTTTGGGAGAGAAGGGGTTTCTGCAGCCAAATTATGGTGGTGGACACTGCTTACTTGAACTCCTTCCCATAGTAAAGGCTTTTTGAGTTATTACAATACAAGAACTTGCTTATCTTTGTTTCAGCCAGCATTCCCCATAAGTATTTGAGAACAAAACACTTTTTAAAGTACTTATTAACAGTGAATAGAAGTTTTATGTCAAATACTCTTCAAAAAGCATTTCTCTGTGCCTGTTCTTTATGCCACAATTGTCTCATCTTAAAGTTTTCCAGGGACATTTCTAGAGGTAATCTGAAAGGGAGGGTACATTATCCTCAAGGTCCTTATTATTACATGTTTGTAAAAAAATAAACACTACCACTTTGATGTAATAAGATGTGCCTAGAAAGAGTTCTATAAATCGTATTATCAAATGTGAGAACTTTTTCATAATATTTTCCTTCCTTCTCTCCCTTTTCTTTCTTAAGATTTGCACAACTTACAGAACTCTGAATATTACATGTTAGAAAGAGGAAAAGGCAAGTCATCAGGCAATATCCCAAAATAGCATGGGATGTAAAGTTACAGAAGGAGCAACCCCTCCTCACTACTGTCCTCTGTAGAGTCACCGTCACACACTTCATTCAGCTTCTGCCAAACCAATAACTAAAGACTGACTGTGTGAAGTATGGCATGTTCTAGGTCCTTTGCTCCATTGACACAAATGCCACAACGCCCCCCCTCACCACTCATTTAGTCCCAAAACGCATATAAGCAGCACTGACCTCATAGATAGGTCTGTAGATGGGTGGGCTGTGTACAGAGTGTGACTTGAAGGTAAAGAGATAGTTCTTTGGATTACAAAATACCTTCTGCCAAATGCAGAAATTTAAAAGAGAATACAGATGGCCCTTAAACATGTGATCACCTCACTCATAATAATGCAAATTAAAATCGTACTAAGAAATGATTTTTCATTTATAAGATTAACAAAAATCCAGCAGTTTGAAATCATTCTTCATTGCAAAGTTGGGAGAAAGCAAAGGCGCTCATACATTTCTAGGGAGAGTGCAAAGTGGTGTAGCCCATATGGAGAGAAATCTGAAAATATTTAACATAATTACATGTGGATTTATTCTTTGACTTGCAACCCCATTTCTGGGGCTCTTTCCTATGAAAACATCTGCACAAGAATAAAATGACTGTGTGTAAGGTTCTTCAATTTGGCATTGTTTTGATTTGATCAACCACTTACTGTGTGCCTTGTAGGTAAAATGGTATCCCTATTCAATATCTACTGTCCTTTTCCTTTTCTGAGGAAGACAGACTGGCAGTGAGGAAGTAGCTTCTATTCTGATGCCTCCCTCTCCTTAAGAGGTTGACCTCTACTGAAGGGCGTGCAGACAGCAGGATGGTAGAGCCCTCACCACCATCATGGATGGATTGGGCAAATGAAAATGGGACACAAGTTTCTAAAAGGTTATGCAAAAGAGGACTTTGAGAGGAGTAGAAAGGCCTGTAGGCAGAGTGAAGAAGGGGACATCTGAGGCTTACATTTCTTTTGTTATCTCTCAGTTTTCAGGCCTCGAATTACATGCTCAAAGTTTACGGCCGTCGACAGTTCTCGCAGTTCACAGTCCCAGAGAGTTTTTTTCCACTTATAATATTAGAATGTTGGATTTGACGTTAGCGATGTTGTAATGAGGCATGGGAGGAGGGAGGTTAAGGTGGAAATTGCTTAATAATGGGTCAGAGCCATTTTCCTTAATGAAAAATCAACAGGCCTCGGAGAGCCTGTGGAGAACAGGAGAGGGTCACAGATGAGGCCAAGTTTTTAAGGTTGAGTAATGGAGAAGGGTGGGGCCCCACGCAGCAAGGGCTATAGGAAGATTGCTCTCTCTGCTCCATTTTTTTCTTTGGCTGTCAAGAGTTGGCTCCTAAGAAGACTCAGAGACATAGTTAAGACAGCAGGCACGTATTTGAGGAACAAAATCGGAGCAGGCAGGAGAATGTTTCCAGAAAAACTCCTCATTCTCAAAAATTTCTTCAGTACTGAAAACAATTTACCTCTTTTATTCCCAAATAATTTTGGTTGACAATAGAAAGTTATAGTTGCACAAGGAGTAAGTCAGAAGTTGAACACAAAAGCAAGGCCGTGAGAGCTCCACTCCTTCAGGAAATCAAAGATAAGGCCTTAAAAATAAGGCTGGGGTGTGGGCCTTCCGTAAATGAGCTTTACACCCTGCCAGTTTTTAAAACCCTCCCTGGTTTCTCATAGATGTACCAGATAAGCCACAAGAAGTTGGAGAGCTCTTGCTGGATACAGACGTGACTGGAGAACGGGGAGTAGCCACCTGGATTCAACAGACATATTGAAGCCTCTCCTTAGTAACTTAGAATCCTGGTGTTAATTTAAAGCAACATCCTACTTCTGAAAGCAGTCAACTTGTTTGGGAAAAAAAAATCATTTTACTGACTAAAATGTGACCACATCAGTAATTCTTTTCAAAAGCGGCTGAATAGGCCAAATCTTGGAGGCTTAAATCTTAAGTACACATAGAAGTTACTTTCAAAGGTCACTTAAGCCACTCTTTGCCTATAGCCAAAATTACATCCAGGGTTTTACAGACCAAAGATAGGTGCTATATTCTTCCTAATCTCTAGGAAATGAAATTTCACACTCAGTTTTGGTAATGAGTTTTGATGACTCACAGGCTTCTTTGAATTCCTGGGAATTATAGAAAGAGAACTCGACAAGCCTTTGGACAATGAATAGAAGCATCCATTTCCCAGTAAAAGGAATAACACAGGAGGCATAAGGTAACCCCTTGAGACATTCATTGAAATCAAATACTCCTCAATAAACATAATGGCATATTTTTAAGTTTGGAAAATGTTTCCAGAGATAATTTTCTGGGCCAAATTTAACTTCTGCTTTTTAAATTTCCTAAATGAGTGTATTCTTAAATTGAATTGTTCACATGACACACTGGCTCCAAATTGCAATACAACTGCAAATTCCTTCTCTATGAACTCCTATGAATAAATTAAAAAAAGAAAATTGGATAAATACAAAACATTAATCTATTTCCATAGGAAATAGCTTGTCACAATTGCTAGGCATAGTTATTATCTAGAGTGACTTAAGCAGTGTTCATTGCTTTTAAAAACCTTTTCATTTTCCTTATTTTGGTTTTTTGCTTGTTTTGTATAAGATTTGAATTCTTTATGAATGCACGTATGCCCTGTTTTAAATAATATAGGAATGGTCTGCTCGGAAAACCACTTGGTTTGAAATTGTTGTACATCACCTTAGGATCAGTACTGCTTGTTATTCTAGGTCATAGGGGAGTGCCTCAGTTGGTTTGAATCTTTCATTCCTACCATCTCTACAACCCCAAATACTTTGGCAAGCTATTGACTGTAATACATAGAGCTCTTTGTTGTCTATAAAAACTCCTTCCCCTGTTGCTGCCTTTCTTAAATTTATTTAGAAAGGGGCAGATTTTGTTGCCTGCAGAAAATTGTTTGTGAGTTCTTGGTCTGTTCTGGTTGGAAACTGAGCTAGAATATGAGTTTTCCAGCTTTTTTTTTTTTTTTGCAAATTTCAGTATGCCAGTGCACTTGACTCTAATGCATTGAAAAGGACAGATGTTAGGTTTGGAGATTAGAATACTGGAGGCATCTCAGGAGGGGCAGACAAGGAAGTCTCTGTGGAAAAACTAGTAGTATGACGAAGCTCTAGTGATTGCTATGTTCCCCTTTTATCAGGATTTCTCATTGCAAACACTGTCTTCACATTCTCCATCACTTGAACTCATTCTTAAGCAGGGAGATGGCAAAGTAGGTGCGGAGTGCAAGAGGTGAGATATCAGGAATCATGTATCATCCACAGCATATTTTAAATATGTAATATCTGTTGATTTATTCAGTAACAGTTTGGATGTCTACTCTGTACAGAAATAAAATTCACAATCTCTCTCTTAGATAGATAAGGTATGGTTCTTAATATAAATGACACGCAAATGTTACAAAATATGATATGAAGTGTAATGGGAGGTTCCATTCTCAAATAAAATCCACTTAAAATGCTTTACCTGAGATTGTCTAAAGTTCATTAGCTATTACTTAGAATAACATTTAATCTTGCATTATAGGCAGTGGAATAAGGATAAGAAGGTGAGGTTTAGACAGAGCTGCCATTGTTTCTCAGCTCTGCCATATAATAGCCCCATGCCCTTTGACAAGACACGTAACCTCTTAAAGCCCCAATTTTCTTATCTATGAAACGGCAACGTTAACGATATCTTCTTTACAGGATTATTTTAAGAATTATAGATAATTTATATAGAGTTCCTACTACACATTTTGGCTCATTATAGGTACTCAAAAAATGGTAGCTTATACTCCATAGATTAGCGAAGTGCCAGGCAGTTTTTGTGCTTTTATAATTTATAAACTCTTTTAGCTTTGTACAATAAGAGATATATAATGGTTAAGATAATACTTATATAAGGTTAATGTTAAGACAAATTTATGTAATATAGTTCAGCCGCACACAGAAATGCTTTTTATTTGCTTGTCTGGGTGAGTGAGAAGTAATGCTTGGCTGGGGCAATTTTAAAGGCACAGATAATTATTGAAAATAGATAAGTGGCATTTTTTTAGGGAGACAGGGTTTAACTCTGTCGCCCAGGCTGGACTGCAGTGGCACAGTCACTGTTCATTGCAGCCTCAACCTTCTGTGCTCAAGCGATCCTCCCACCTCAGCCTCCTAACTGGGACTACAAGCGTGCGCCAACACAGTCAGCTAATATTTAAATTTTTTCCAGAGACAGAGTCTCTATTTGTTGCCCAGGTTGCTCTTGAACTCCTGGGCTTAAGCTGTCATTCCCACTCAGCCTCCCAACGTGCTGGGACTGCAGGCATGAGCCACCATACCCAGCCAATAAATGACATAATTGAAAGTTTTAAGAGAATTCTGAGTTGTTTAGATGAAATGGATTTTAAAACATCACATAAATATGAGATGCAATACATAAACACAAACATCCTAGTAAGGAAAGCAATAAAATTTAGTAAAAAGAGTAGCTAAGCTATGAATTTAGGGAAATGCATAGTCTACTGCAAAGCTCAGAATTCTAATCGCTAATTTTTAACAATCTCTGGAAATGAATACTTGCCATTAATTTGGAGCTCCATTTTAATATTAATATTGCTGCTCATATTTCCCTCTTCAGGAAATAGAAGCAGTGGTATATTATTAGATAAATATTATATTTCTCTTTTTGTCTTTCTTCAAGCTTTTTTGATTTGTGACTTAATCTTAAGTTTTTCAGTATTATGTATAATTCTCACATTAAAAAGATTGTTTTTCCTAATTTGGCTTAGTTTGTAAATTCTTTTTAAGGCTGGCGCTTTTGCAGAAAGTACTATCTTAAGTAGGTCATAGCTTTTTCTTGTTGATAAATACCTCACTTAGTGAATACTTCTTACATACCAGGCACTGTGCTAAATGCTTTTCAGCTATTAGCTCCGTCAAGTCTCACAGTAACTCTGTGAGGCAGACACTCTTCTTATCCCCATTTCACAGAGAAGACAGCTGAGGCGCAGAGAGGAACTTACCCAAGGTCAATTGGCTGCTCTGGGGAAGGAGCAGGGTTCATATTTGTGTCTCTCTGACTTCATTTGTGAGTATAAAGTCCTTTATTCTGCTTCCTTTTAACCTCAGAAGTATTTTTTCTCAATAACATTTTCCACACAAATCCTCAAATCATTCATTTTCCTCCCTCTTTCTCTTCCTCCCCACTCTGTCCTTCCTCAACCACCATGATTTGAAGTGTTGATTGTACACAGCGAGCATGACACAATGCTGCTGAGACTACAAATATGATTAAGACATGGCTTCGCCTTTTTCAGACTTGACATATTTGATAGAAAAACAGGCTTATACCACATTGTGGTGTGCCCCAATTGTGTCTTTTTTCATAAACACTTAATTTTTCGTTCATTTGGATGATAGATTCTTACCCTTTTAGCCCCAGAAGAATGAGAATGGGCATGAAGGAGTCTAAGAAGCCCTTGAAGCTGTGCACACAGTTTTGTGCTTATTTTGTGGGAGAAGAGCCACATTCCTCAGATTCTCAAAAAAGCCCACGGCACCACAAAATTAAGAAATCATTTATTAGTGGGAAGGTTTATTTATTCTGAGTCATTATTCTGTTCATTAGGTCAATGTGTAGCAGCAGCATGAAGGCCTTTTCCCGACAGATGAAAACATAACAGGAGTGTGATGCGTGTGTTATGACCATGGGGAGATTGACCCACTTCTTTCCTGCAGACTGAGTATCGTTTCCCTCTGCCTTTCTGGTGAAACCACCAAGAGTCCTTAAGGGCAAGACATGGCTCCCTTCATGTCCCCACTCTTTCTGGTCACATTTCAGCACTAGCTGCCCTGAGACTCCAGAATGCAGCCCATCTGCAAGAGCCATCCCCATACTTCTGAGAACAACCCTGGCTCAGCCTAAATCTCTAATACAAGCAATCACTAAGGATGGAACAAATGCTGATAAAATGCATTATATTTGTGTCATATGTTTCTTGGGCAGATTTACCTTTTCCTTGAAGTTACACATTTTAGAAACCAGGGTATTAAAAAAAAAAGCTTTTTTTTATTAAATGCATGGGTTTGGCATTTAGAATGTTTGCAATGATAGGTAGGTTCTTTGATGGGATAGGAGATCTGATCTTTTTTTGGAGTCACTGTGATCTTCCCTAACAATTCTCAAGACCAGCAAAATAAAAGGCTGGAAGGAGCCTGTGCAGTCAGCTAAGCCATCCCCTCATTTTGAGAGGAGGCGATTATGCCTTCAGAGAAATCAAATAACTTGCCCTGTGGATTCCAGCTGGTGGGAACTGCAGTTTGAACTCAGATTTCTTCATGTGCAGCTCAGCCCTCTCTCTGCACCCCACATTGTCTTCCTGTCACCACACTGTCTTCCAGCCCTTGAAAACATTTCAGCCCCATGTGAAAATTAAGAAGGGAACATACTTCAGCTTCCCTATGACTCCCAAATTACTGACCTCCTTCCTTCAGTAAATATAGAAGCACTGGAGCAAATACAGCTGATTTTTTAAAACCTGAGAATATGTTTTTAAAATTCTAATGCAAATTGCTTGTAAATTCAAGGGGCCATTTTAGACAAAAGAATGTATGGACTATAAGCCACTGTTTTATTTTATTTTCATATCTTTGTTATTTATGATATGGTTGGTTTCAAGGTGAAAATATATGGACTTTGAAATTACAGAAATCTTGCTTTAAATTCAGGATTAATCACTAAAGATTTCTTTTTGGTCAATAAAACTTGGACTTTGTTTCAAGAGTCATAAATTAATGCACAATATTTTGAAAGTATTTCGTTACTTTTATTTAAAAATTGTTAGTATAACATTTGATTAAAGCTAATAGATGTAATAGACAATTAGAAGTCTTAGTATCACTAAAGGTAAATTATGGAATCTTCCCAACACCTCTGTGAAATGGGTATTATGCTTATTTTGCAGATATGGGAACTGAGGATCAGAGAAGATAACTTAAGTAACTTGTATGTCCTATATACGGCAAGGCTGAAGCCAGGCATTGAGTCCAAGCTGTCTGACTCTGAAGCCTGGATTCTCCTCTTTCTATGCTGACTTCTATGATAGTACGCGGGAAGGCCTTGTGATGGGAAGAAGCATAGCCTGCGTAGTTCTCAGAGGGATTCTGCCTTTTACGTGGGTAGGTTGATAGCTTAGAAGAAGCAAGGGACCCAGCATGGTGCTTCACCCTTGTGATCCTAGCACTTTGGTCGGCAAAGGCGGCGTGATCACTTGAGCCCAGTAGTTTGAGACTGCGGTGAACTAGGATTACACCACTGCACTCTAGCCTGGGTGACAGGCTACAGACAGGAAGTCACCACATTTCAAATAGCCAGTAAATAACCAAGCCAAAATTTGAACCTAGGCACAGAAGACACACCAACCTTCTATTTTGAGTGCCATCTATTGCCTTGATGCTATGGAAGCATTCCTGTCACATGCTGTACTTTATTGTAGATACAAGAGGAGATGTGGAAAACAGAAAATGAAATAGGGGAGTCGTTTTTTTTGTTTGTTTTTGTTTTCTTCCCATTCCTAACCTGGTTGTATGTGGGCTGATTACCCACAGGAGTAAAAGTCAGACTGCAGCTTAGTGGAACACAGACAGATGCTGGCTGAAAATATGCTCAGATTATTGCTCAATGTAAAATTATGCCAAACTTGAAAGATCATTGAGCTACAAGATTTTTTTCCTCTTCGCTTAGTTTATTCTCTGTAAATTTTGGTGCCTTTAGACAGGATGCAGACAAAACAATTTAGCCATAGAGGTCATTCTTCTCTGTTTGGCACTCAGACGTTTTTCCCTCTCTGCCTTCCTGTGTCTTGCATTCCATTTTGGGGACTGCACTTGAAAGGCCAGACTTGTAAATTCCATTAGAGAACAAGCTTTTGTGGAATAGAGTACAGCCTTGACTCAGGCTTGCTCCCTTTCCAGAGAGGGTCAAAATAACTCTGACGGCAGCATGGTCCTAGGAGGAATGGTGCTGTAGCCATAAAGCAGTGGTGGTTACAACACTGAATGTTGGGCCCTGTGCCCAGAGATGCTAATTCTCTAAGTATGAGGCAGAGCCTTAGTGTATGTATTTCTAAAAAGTCCCAAGGATGCCAATCCACTTTGAGTAGCATGGATTCAAGTCCATTTTCTTATGATATAGTAAGAAATTGCCCATCGCAACTCTACAAAGGAAGAAAAAGCTTAGGAAAGGGAAGGCTCAGTCATCTTGTCACTCCTCTCATCAACTTCTTACTGTGTGCAATAAAGGAAATCAACCCTAATTATAGAGACGTATAGCCACGCTTTCTGAGAGACGAATCCATTCAAAGTCTTAAACTCTTTCTGATTCTGAGCAGTGTGGTAAGGGGACTACAGGAAAACTTGAGAGTTTTTTCCTTATTTTTAATTATTTTTTTTTACTCTTAATGTTGATGAGTATGTTTATTTATTTTAATTTTACTTTAAGTTCTGGGACACGTGCAGAACATGTAGGTTTTCTACATAGGTATACATGTGCCATGGTAGTTTGCTACCCCTATCAAACTATCATCTAGGTTTTAAGCCCCTCATGCATTAGGTATATGTCCTAATGCTCTCCCTCCCCTTTCCCCTGACTGCCTGACAGTCCCCAGTATGTGATGTTCCCCTCCCTGTGTCCATGTGTTCTCATTGTTCAACTTCCACTTATGAGTGAGAACATGCGGTGTTTGGTTTTCTGTTCCTGTGTTAGTTGCTGAGAATGATGGTTTCCAGCTTCATCCATGTCCTTGTAAAGGACACGTGAACTCATTCTTTTCTATGACTACATAGAGGGTTTTCAAAATGCAGATTTTCTGGTCATTATAAAGCATACTGGCTCAGAGTCAGGGCTACCTTAGCACAAATTTGCTGTTTATTTTTTATTCATTTATCAACAACTCTGGGAATAAATCAGTGGCCCTGTCCATCTCAGAGTTGAAAGGTAGCATCTATGTTCTTAATGGTATGGATTTTTTTCTCTCTGACATTTTCCTTGGGCTATGTTGCTCACATGAATCTTCTGACTACTCCCCTACATGTGATATAAAACACGTTTTCTTCCCTATCACACCTCAATTTCCTTTGCAAATAAATGGAAATATAATTTATGAAGCACTTTAACATTTTCCTAGCATGTTTCTTACTAAATACAGATGTTATTATTGATGGGATAGGAGTATAGTGAGAGGAGCAGGGTCCTAGTGAAGTTGCTTGCTGTGCTTTGATTGTGGCCACAGGAGAAGACGTGTCAAAACATCTGCCCTTCACTCCTATCATAAGCAACCACCCCATGTAGAGTTTCTTGACTCTGGAGTAGCAAACAGGACTGGAAAAATGAGAATGACGCTCTTGGCATTCCAAGCTTGGACTTAACCAGTTATAAAATTTGAAAACCTATGGCTTATAACATCTTGTCCCTTTTTGAAAACAAACAGACAAACAAAATATGGAAGATGATTCCCAGAGTCCTCTAGAATTTGTTTATCCTGACCTGTGCAGTGTGTTCCTTAATGTGGTTATGAGAGGGAGAGAAATTTGTGGGGAAGTAAATGTACCCTGTGATCTCACGTGATGACCATGATGAATGTTCAATTTTGAGTATCAGGTCCGTGAATTCTTGAGATTAGTCTGGGAATTCAGATGCTACTAGGTTCATGACCTAATGCCAATTCTGAATGAGAGTTTCCTAGGAGGGCTGTCCTCAAAATGTTAAACTTAGGAATAGATTGATGAAGACTAAAGTCAATGGGAGACCTGAAGCTCTGTGATTTTTTTTTATCACCGCATTTAAATATTACTTCATAGGACTGGTTATTCTCAACAGATGCCTGTTGAGTACACTTCTCCCAGACGTTTTTCTCTCTAATAGTTTACATCAAAATAAACAATGAGGCTGGATGTCTTACTCAAAGATGAACTTTCCCAGAACCAAAGCCACTATTGTATGTTTGTAGTACACACCTGGGGTAATCTGGTTTCTTGCCCCTTTCTTTTTGTGTTTACAGGGATAGCGGGTGGGTTGGATAGAAGTTCTTTACAAGTTTAGGCTAAATCTCTCTGTCCAAAGCATGTTCCTTCAACTACATTGTCATCGACCTAGTGCTTAACACCATAAAAGAATAATGCAAAAAAGTCACAGACAAATAGTACGTGGAATCAGCAGAGCCTCTTTCTTTGCATTATCTCAGGAAAAAGGAGTTAGCTTAGATTATTTGATGTTGACATCTTGATATTTTAAATAGTTCTAGTGGAATATGTCTTTCATGCCATGCCCTCAGCCAACCCCTTTCTTACTCAGAAAATGACTTCTCTGTGGCCTCAATTATTTTCCCTGGAAGCTTTCCCTGACCATCTCTCCCCTTGTCTGGCTGCCATACCCCTGATGCCATACCCCTGATTCAAAGCATAGCAAGCAAAATTTCCAGAAAGTGTTTGATTCATTATATTGCCTTGTACACTCTCTTTCTCATAAGTCTGTGAACTTTCTGGGACCTCTATCCCTGTACCTGATATAGGTACTGGTATGTAGTTTGACTTTTAATTGATTATTGAATGGATTTGTACATTATAGTCTCTTAAAATTTTTATTATAAAAAATGGAAAAAAGTATTTGCGAGACTCATCCAATCATTAGCAGAAGTTTAGAGTTAGCCTTTGATTCCAAATTACAAGTACAGTGGCTTGAAAATTCGACACATTTTCCAGTGTAATTTTCAAACTATATTTCCCATTCCTATTTTTCTCAATCTGTCATGAACATCTTTTTCCTTTACACTACAGAACTAATGATATGTCTGTATTTAATTTATAATAATTTGTGCTTTAAAAAAATATAGCCACCTTTGCATAATTACCAGAAAAAAATTGTATTTGCAGATATTTAATGTTGTGGACTCTAGTACATACAAGGCTGCCATTTATGAGCTCCAGCATTGTCACCTGATCTCAATAGGTTGATACTTTTAAATGAATAGAACAGTGCTGGTATAACATGGGGAGAAATGCCAGATATAGTATGCACCTAAAGTAAAATAAATAAATGAAAAAAAAAAAAAAAAGGACAGTGCCTTGCAAGTAGTACGTGCTATATAAATTTAGGTGATTTGTGATATTAACCAAGTGATAACGGGATGTTAGAATTCCAAATGACCTCAGAGATGATGGATCCAGAAGTTCCCAAAGAGTTTCTAAAAACCTGAGTTTTAAGTTCATAATGATGTTCATAGACATGTTTATAGATGATGGGCAAGAGAAGATGGAGTGGAAGTGAGTTATCCTATGGCCAAATAGATTGAGAAAAAGCATAATTAAACAGAGTTTAAAAGATTTATTCACTGCAAAAACTCTTAGAGGCCATACTATATGTTGTTACTCTGCTTCCTTTTTTGAGTCAGTGTTGCCAACATTTTACATTGAATCATGTATCTTTTGTCTTCCTTTTTTTTTTTATATATAGAACATCACTCAGAGAGAGAGAAAATTAGTTTATTTCAATATCATCATTTTAGTCATAACTAAAATGAGATTCTGAAATTTAAGTCTAAGCTTATGCAACAATTTCAGATTATGACTGGAATCCTGGTTACCATCTCTGATTGTACACTGTGAGAGACCTCTGTGCAGATATATTTTACCAGTTACAGTCTTAAAGTGGTCAGTACCTTTAACACAGTATCAAGAACCCTGAATACTCGATTTTAGTTCAAGTTTGTTCATATTGCAGTGAGTGATCTCTTTAGTAACAACCAAGATTCTCTGGGTCTCCATCATCTGAGATATAAAGTGTAAGTAAATGGTAATGCACCTTGAAGTTTATTCTATGAGATCTTAGTATGGTTGAATACAATTGAAATAGTGTATATTCCATTTATTAGTCAGAAAGGTTCACTTTTTAAATAAGTTCCCCAACTTCCTTGTCACCATAAACCATCTAACAGCATGTTGACCCCTGGGGGAAATACGAAAGAAAGCAAATTTTAACACTTTTTCTTTAAAATTTCCAGAAACTGTTTGATTCTAATTGCTTATTCATCTATCTTTCTTCCCATTTCCTTCCTACTACCATTCTTTTCAATATCAAAATATATTCTACCATCTAACAAATCCCAGTATAATTATCTCCACAACAACAAAATTTCTTTGTCACTGTTAAGACAATTTTTAAAATATTAAAAACATGATTTGCATACATCAAACGAACAAACGTCAAAGAATTTATTCAAGTCATTTATTAGCTAGGGATCCAGTAAGATGGTAAGGCCAGTGTAAAGAGCATTTGCAGAGCTGAGTGTATATAGGACATTTAATAAATCTTAGAATAAGATTGTGTTACTATCTATAGGACCAGAAACTAAAACTTTTGGGATTATCTTTTCAACTAGACAAAAGTTATTTATATCTCTAACAGACAAAATTCACTAAGTTAACAAGAAACTTTACTAACTCTTGGACCTTTAATCAATAACAAACAAAGTGAATCAAACAAAATACACCTTCTCTCGGTAACTAAATAACCTTTGATTAGGTCTTTAGCTCCCATATGATACTGAAAGGACATGCTACCTACTTTTCTGCTTTTTAATAAGATTTTAAATACTTTCTCTTAATATCCTAAGTGGTATCCATACTCCAGGCAGATAAAGTACATAATTTTGGAAGGTTTTACTTGAAGGTAAATATACTTCAAGGAGAAGAATTTTGCTCTTCTATGATGGTCCATGCAATGGAATTTGACCCATTATCACTATTGCCTTGTGAATGTCAGAAACAGAAGTCCTGCAAAAAACCAATATAACTAATAATAGTTTTTATAGAACCTGAGTTTAAAAGTATCCATTCATACACATTAATATAATCTTAAAAAAAACCTTGAGAAGCAAGTTTACTAACTGTAATTTTGGGATCTAGAAATAGAAATTCCATTTGACCCAGCAATCCCATTGCTGGGTATGTACTCAAAGAACTATAAATCGTTCTTCTATAAAGACACATGCACACATTTGTTTATTGCAGCCCTGTGTACAATAGCAAAGACCTGGAACCAATCCAAATGCCCATCAAGGATAGACTGGTCAAAGAAAATGTGGCACATATGCACCATGGAATACTACGCAGCCATAAAAAACGATGAATTTGTGTCCTTTGTAGGGACTTGGATGAATCAGGAAATCATCATTCTCAGCAAACTGACACAAGAACAGAAAACCAAATACTGCATGTTCTTACTCATAAGCAGATGTTGAACAATGAGAACATGTGGACTCAGGGAGAGAAGCATCACACCCTGGGGGCAGTTGCAGGGGGCTAGGAGAGGGGCAGCGGGGGATAGGGAGGGATAACATGGGGAGAAATGCCGGATATAGTCAAAGGGGGAATAGAGGCAGCAAACCACCTGGTTATGTATGCACCTGTGCAATAACCCTGCATGACCTGCACATGTACCCCAGAACCTAAAGTAAAATAAAATAAAAATAAAAAGAAGTGAGGTTTAGGGTAATTAAGAAGGCATGATTTGTTTTATATATTGAAAACAATAAAACTTTTTTTTGCTAGCAAAAACTTTCTTAATGCTTGGAAGAGAGGCCAAGGAAAGACCTTGCAATATCAACAAAGCCACAGAAGGAATGCTTTCCTTTTATACAGTAACCTGCAAAGATGCCTAGAACATCTATCTCATTTACTTGATTTAGACTCCACAGTAGTTTCAATGAGTCATGGTGTTATGGTTCTAGAAGTTAGTTAGGGCCAGGTAAGAAGACAGCTGTTTTTATCCACTACCATTTGCTTTATTTACTTAATTATTTATCCAAATCTGAGACATGCATTTGAAAATGCTCACTAGTGCTGTTTGAGATTTTTTTCTAAAGATGAATTAACCTGTTTCAGGAAGCCAAAGAATTTTCAGTCTTGTGCTTCTGTATGTAAAAATATAGGCACGTAGAACCAAGGAGTACACAAAGCAAAGCTAGTACACACCAAACAAGGAAATAGGGTGAGTTACTTTCTGGTTGGGGGGAAAAAAAAAAACCCTCTTCTCCTCTCTACTACTCCATTCCTTTCTATTGGAAGCATCCATTCCTTCAAATGCTTTCTCCACTGTGGATCACATAAAGCAATTCATAGTAGGTTAAAAAATGGTCGATAAAAGTTCAAAAGGTTAACTTTCTTGTGGGAATGTATATTTTTGTAGGAATCAAAGCCTTTAGTACAATTCTCTGGTGTATGTTGGGTAGGTAGGGAGAGGGGTGCCTGCTTTCTCATTGTATCTAAAATTACTCCTTCAAACTTTTTCCTGCCGTCACACCTCTAAGGCTTACCTGCATGATGAATTTCCATTTTCCTTACTCTCACACCCAGCTTTCAATTTAGCAAAATATGAATTCACTCAGGCCAGACTTAGGAATTAAATTGTAAAAATCCCAAGCCTTGTGGGGCTCTCCTGCTTATAAGAGGGTTCTATATCAAAAATCCTAACCCTAAACCTGGGGACAGGAAGTGTATGGGTAACTGTATTTGACATGCCTAATCCTCCAACTCCCTTCTTCTTCTCCTTTTTTCGGGAGAGGACAGAGTCTCCCTCTGTCTTCCAGGCTGAAGTACAGTGGTGCGATCTCAGCCCACTGTAACCTCCATCTCCCGGGTTAAAGGGATCCTCCTGCCTCAGCCTCCCAAGTAGCTGGGATTACAGGTGCCATGTAATGCCCACCATGCCCAGCTAATTTTTGTATTTTTAGTAGAGATGAGGTTTCACCATGTTGGCCAGGCTGGTCTCCAACTCCTGACCTCAGGTGATCCACCTGCCTCTGCCTCCCAAAGTGCTGGAATTACAGGCTTGAGCCACTGCACCCAACCTCAACTCCCTTCTTGACAAGCTTGCCAAATCAACTCACAGAAATAGGACCAGAAGTTTGAAATAGACATGTTCCTTACGGTTTTCAGAGTTTCCATGGTGATCAAAATCACAAACCACCATTTTTAATCTCCAAAGAGCATGCAATATATCTTGACTTAAAAGCAAATTAGTCAATATTTGATGAGAATATGGGCTACAATGATCATTGGGAGTTTTTGTTTTTCTACATATGAACATTTGTATTCTGGTTCATATGACTACTTATAGTCAATGAACATCCACAGTGCACATTAAAAGCTCTGAAAAGTCATGCGGTGATGAAATATATTGTGCTTCATTGACCTAGCTTTGTCACCCGAATTTGTGAAAGTATACACAATAGGTATGCAGTAGGATACACTGCATTTTGAATACTTGTTTTCTACATAATGATGTACGTTCATGATTTTTCCAGTTACAAAGTAACATCTATCTACTTATCTTTCTATCCATCCATCCATTTAGATATGTCTTAGAAATTGAAAGTATTTCATAATGCCCAATTCGTACTCCCTTACCCCATCACTAAGAACTGAGAACTTAATCAAATTTCCTATGCATGTGTCAGACATTCATTGGTGATATTCACAATGGAATCATAAATTGTGTTCTATTCCATAACCTACGTTATTCACTTCACAATATTTACACAGCGGTTTTTCATACATGTACATACTTATCTTATTTACCTTGCCCTTGAATTACTATCTTTTCATAATCTGGTATGGTGAAAATGGTAAAATATATGTTTCTAGAACAAGTTCTAAAACCAGGTGTACATAAAAATGGTGAAGAGAATTCTGGGACTGCCTCAACTTAGAGAGCCCTCAATTTCTCTGTAACTGGACTGCCACAGCTCATCAGAGGCTCATGGTGCTGCCGCCTTCTGATATCCTTTCCTCCTGCTGCTATCTAGATGAGATGCAATAAGAGAAGGCACATTACCTTTATCTAATCACTGGCCATCTTTAAACAGAATACTCTGATCTGACATGAAGCGTATGCAGGCTGCAAGACAGTGGTTGCTACAGATAATGAAATCTTAGAAATGAATAACGAATCATTTCAATGCTTACTAAGAACCAAACAAAGAAACATGAGAGAAGATGCCAGAGGCACATAGCGGGTATTTGTTTAGTGATATCAATCATCTTGATTCTTGAAAATCAGACAGATCCTAGGTTTATGTGATTTGAGTTGTGGGGTGTCTTATTTTTGTTGACACAATAGCACAGAGCAGCCCATCATCTGAGGCTAACACTTTGCTTTCCAGGAAGGATCCCTGTCTCTGGCTTGGAGACACTCTATTAGATTGTATGCTCATTTGTAACTTAAATTTTAATTTCTGATTTTTAGTTATTCTCACACATATAAGGTATAGCATGCTGTTTTCAAATATTTCAAGTCACAGCTACATGTAATTAACCTAGCATTTTACTGAATTCCTGTAGTCCATATGTTACCTTTCAGGATCTATTAGGAAATTTCCAAAAGGAGAAAATCCAATTACTTAAGATAAATGCCATCTGATTTCAAAGTAAGAATCATCACTAGTAAGTTTTTTGTGATGAAACTTGTTTTGTCACTTATTGATGAAAGACATATCTATAGTCTTGTTGATTTTGCTTAGCCTCAGTAATCACTGACTTATATTTGTTGAATGATTTCAAAAGGGTCTGATGCCATAGGAGGATGTTTACAGAGCAGAAATAATATCAAAGACTATGGTTTTTGGGCCAGGAGTTTTGACTTGTGCTGCATTTTATCTTGGAGTAATCTTCAATCAGCAGGCTCAGAGTTCTCAGAATAGCTGGTATTCATTCCCTATTACTCAGTTATAGAAAAGAGGCTTTAATGCATCCACACGCAAAGTCACACATGTGTGTATACATGCATACACACACACACACACACACACACACACTGTTGTTTGTGTTTATAGGTTAGTAAATTCAGGTGCCAAATTTATTTTGATATATGTCAAGACTTGTCTGACAGGCAGGATGACCAGGCTTTTCTTGCTATGAATCCTTAAAGACCTCTGTCTTCTGATAAAGATACATGATGCTACCCCACTAAGATTATCTATTGGCTGAATTGTAGCCTTATTGGATAGAGTGAGTGAGTGAGTGAGAGAGAGAGAGAGAGAGAGAGAGAAAGAGAGAGAGAGAGAAGAGGGAGATAAGGAAAGAGAGAATGAGAAGCAATTAAGAGAGAGCACTTACAGACCCTCATTATTTCCGAAGTTCAGATGCTGGCTTTGCTTCCTGAGCTGGGTGACTTCCACATTGCTGTCTCTGTGCCTCAGCACCCTTTCCTTTACATTCGCACCTCAAAATAAAAGGACTCTTTAAACTAAATACTAGTAAGACATTTAATTTACATGATTCATTATTAGGAAATAGTAGGTAGACTGACAGTGAAAAAGAAGAATCAAGGAATGTAATGTTTTTGCTGTACTTTGGAAAATGTAAAATAACTGAAATAAGAGGACTTCTTAGAATCATCAGGATGGTACATTTCTCCATGAATAGAAGGAATTATTTTGCATTTCCCTAGAGCCATAAGCAGGAATACAGGAGTATAGCTAACACAAAAAATAAATGGAATGAAAACATAAGGGGAAAAGTTTAGGAGATTGTGGTTAAAGTATACAGAGAAAAACAAAACAGAAAATAAAGAGATTAATTCATACCAAGCAAGAGCACTGAGTGCCGCTGAGTAGCTGGTAATTGGATCTGCTCACTACCGTTGCATTGTTGAGTCCTCCATAGAGGTGAGTAGTTTGTTGTTTCTCTTGCTTTTTTAAATACTTATTTTTTTTATTGTACTTTAAGTTCTGGAGTACATGTGCAGAATGTGCAGGTTTGTTACATAAAAATGTTTTTAGGACATTTTAAAGGCATGATTCCTGCCCTTTGAGTGCATTGCAGGACATACCCTTCTTCTTTCTCCACGGTAGAATCATAGATAATTTTGTTACCGGTACCAATAAAATAAGCTTTTAAGAACTTTAATGCACATATATATTATAATCTAAATTGTATTAATTGTGTATACTCGTGCCATGGTGGTGGTTTGCTGCATCCCTTGCCCCGTCATCTACATTAGGTATTTCTTCTAATGCTATCCCTCCCCTAGTCCCCCGACCCCCTGCTATTCCTCCTCTAACCGCCTCCCCCCAGGCCCCGGGGTGTGATGTTCCCCTCCCTGTGTCCGTGTGTTCTCATTGTTCAACACCCACTTATGAATGAGAGCGTGTAGTGTTTGGTTTTCTGTTCTTGTGTCAGTTGGCTGAAAATGATGGTTTCCAGTGTCATAAAAAATGATGCGTTCATGTCCTGTGCAGGGACATGGATGAAACTGGAAACCATCATTTTCTTGCTTTTTTACCTGACTTCCTTCATGAGTTCCCTGTAGAATCAGGCACTTTTTTAAAGTTTATAGAATTTAGGGTCATCAGATGAGAAAATGAAACTAATCTGTAAGATCGAGGTGTCTAGAGTAGTAGTATGATATTTACAAAACAGTGTCACTGTTTATGATGATACATAAACATACCTAAAATTTCATACCTAAGGAAATACTACAATTGATGTATAAATGTCAAAATACCATTTCAAAACAGTGAATTTATTTCCCCCAATTCATAAAAGAAAAAGAAAATGTATTTGACACTTTTGAAGTGACACAGCAGCTGGAAACTACGCTCAGTACATTAAAACACTTACACAATTATCATGTTTATATGTAAAAAGAAACAACATTTGCCTTGTTTCCAACCATGTTGAGAAAAATTTGTTGGCTTTTAGAAGTGTATTACAAAAAAATTTTTTTAAAGGTATCTTTAAGGACACTGTTTATTGAATATCAATTTGGCACATTTTGCCAGGTGCATCTTATCTGATATTCATCGCCCTATACAGTAAGCATTATTATCCCTATTTTCCAGGTTAGGAAACTGTGGCTCAGGGAGTTAATTCACCCAGAGTTAAACAGAAAGTGGAAGAGTCAAGATTCAATTAGATGTCTTTGACACCACAGTCTATAATCTTACCATGGACTTTATTATATTTTTTTCATGCTAAAAGAAAGGAATAAAAATATGAAGGTATTCTAAGATGGAGCATGCTGGCAGTACACAGAGGTTCGTGCCTGTATTTTGGTGAATGAAAGTGAACTTAACAGTCTATATCTATGATAGCCTATAATAGCATCTTCAGAAATGGAGCCTACACCAGTGGTTGGAGGATTCCCAGGGGAAAGGGTCAGTTTAGATAACCTCCCTAAGGGATGTGATGCTATTTTTCAGAAAAGAGTGGTATGGTTAAATAAGATTTATCTGGAACTCTGAGGAGCCCTCTGTACTAGTTTAGGTCTCTCAGGAGTACCCAGGCCTTGACCATCTGTAAAATGGATTTTCTGAGATTTTTAGTGAACATTATTATGAATTGCAGACACAAGAGGCCCCTGCAAGGTCTCTGTTTTCTTGGTTAAATCCTCATTTATTTATTGATTTGTTTACTCATTTAAGTGTATAAAACATACTGGACATTGCTACAGTGTGATATAAATATGTTTCCTGCCTTCAGGTAAAGGATAGATAATTACAATGCAATATGATAGTTGCTGTACCAGTGATGCTCAGCTGTCTTTAAGGTTCCACATAAAGTGGAATTAGGTTGGCCAAAGTCATACTTGAGATTTGCGGGGGAGTAGAGCATTGTAGAGAACAGCCATTTGCTATTCACCACTGGCAGAGATTTAGTTTTTAAGCCATGGCATGACATCATAAGGAACTATGCCACCCTATCTTGTCTGCCCTTGTAAATTCCAACTTGTTTGAGATGTAGGTCTAGCATTACCCTCTTCGTGGAACTTTTTCTTTCTCCCCACTTACTTTCCAGCACTTGGTTCATATACTAACTAGTAGTGTGGTGTTTTCTAAACTTAATTCACTTATCTCTTTCTTAACTTTTTCGAATAGGCTCATTCCACTGATAGCAATTGGATCAGATTCCCAAAGAGCCTGTATACACACATAGCCAGCTAATCATGACAAACATGAAGCCTGAAAACACATTCCTTTCCTATTAATAAAAAGATCACCTTATTTCAGTCACTTGTCAACTTCATGATACATGTAGTTTGTACCATAGGGCTGTTCTTAGACTGGCCGTATGGGCCATGAGAAACACCCATATCTGTTCTTTTAGGGCTGTCATATTATAGCATAGACACTTCTGTATTCACATAATTTTGAAAAACACAAGAGAGGGCTGGGTGCGGTGGCTCACACCTATAATCCCAGCACTTTGGGAGGCTGAGGCGGGTGGATCACGAGGTCAGGAGATCGAGACCATCCTGGTCAACGAGGTGAAACCCCGTCTCTACTAAAAATATAAAAATTAGCTGGGCATGGTGGCGCTTGCCTGTAGTCCCAGATACTTGGGAGGCTGAGGCGGTAGAATCGCTTGAACCCAGGAGGCAGAGGTTGCGGTGAGCCGAGATCGCACCATTGCACTCCAGCCTGGGTAACAAGAGTGAAACTACATCTCAAAAAAAAAAAAAAAAGCACAAGAGAAAGGAAGCTATGTTCGTTGTATTTCTTAAAAGAAGTTAGTTTATTAAGTCAGTCATTCCCATCTAATTTTCCTGGTTATTCACAGTATTCTTCACAGTTTTAACCTGACGACACAATATAAATTTAATTATGGTTATAGACCAGCCACTTTTGCTTAATTACAGGGAGTATGCTTTCCAGATACGCCATATCTGAATTTGAAATGCATCACATATATGGTAGATATTAGTTCTTTTAGTGCTTCTTAATGTTTTGATGTCCTAGGTAATTAGAAAAATATCTGAGCACTTTGCTAAACTTTATGGAGATACGTCTATTTGCTTTGTCTTGATAACATTTAAATTTCTAAAATAATAGAAAAAAGCCACTTGTAGGATGATGACTATACAGATACTATATGCCTATATTATAACCACATCCAAAACTATTTCTCTCTATCTTAGCAAGAAAATCATTTGGGATTCAGGATATGGCTGTTTACAAAATGTGAGCGCAAGTGACCTCTTTGGAGGATGAGATCCATGTAGAGCTTTTGACTTTTTGGTTAAAGGAGAGATGAGCAAGTTTACTAAAGGCCTTGGTACAGGTTAGGGGCAAGACAGGGACAGTGGTAGGTCACATGAAGCCTACTGCTCCCCCATTTCCCCCTAAAAGCTGAGGGACTAGTTTTAGGCTGAGAATGAGAGACCTGTATGGCCAAGGGACTGCCTCAACAGTTGTTTGAATATAGTTATTTAGATTTTCCAGAGACAAATTAGATCTCTCTTTGCTTTGCTATTATGATGTTGCCTGCCTGAAAACAGGACATCATTTAATTGATGGTCTGGTAATTTTGCCATTAGTGTACCACCCTCAACTTTGATTATTCATATTTGTAGCTGAATAAAAATGTTTTTAGGACATTTTAAGGGCATGATTCCTGCCCTTTGAGTGCATTGCAGGACATACCCTTCTTCTTTCTCCACGGTAGAATCACAGATGATTTTGTTACTGGTACCAACAAAATAAGCTTTTAAGAATTTTAATGCACATATATATATTATAATCTAAATTGCATTAATTTCATTTTCTGGTGTGATTTCAAAAATATATACATTGTCTATAAAAAATATTGTCATTGTCCAGACATATGGCCTTAAACTACACTTAAGTCATGTCTATATAAAACTGAAATTGTGATGCCTTAGATACTAAATTGTTGAGTATGTGAATGGGCTAAAAGTCATCAAAAGCCTCATACAGCATTCAATACATGGTACTTTTTCTTTCCTCCATTGATAACATCACATTGGACTGGAATGCAGAGAAAATCACTAACTTCCCTAAACCACATTTTATTTATTTCAGAAACAAGGCAATGGGATAGTATCTAAGGCTTCTTTTAAATAACTCTAACGCTTAGGTTTCTGTGACTATTTTGATAATGGTGAAACAAAATGGATATACATGATTATGCATATTGTTTTTTTTTTTTTTGAGATGGAGTTTCTCTCTTACTGCCCATGCTGGAGTGCAATGGCACAATCTCAGCTCACTGCAACCTCTGCCTCCCAGGTTCAAGCGATTCTCCTGCCTTAGTCTCCCAAGTAGCTGAGATTATAGGTGTGTTCCACAGTGCCCAGCTAATTTTGTCTTTTTAGTACAGACAGGGTTTCACCATGTTGATCAGGCTGGTCTCAAACACCTGACCTCAACTGATCCACCCGCCTCAGCTCCCAAAGTGCTGAGATTACAGGCATGAGCTACCACCCCCAGCCTATATTGATATTTTTAATGTAATGATTATTGACTGCAAACTAATCGGGGACAAGTGATGCTATGCTACAATAATGATAAGTTAAGGAGACCCTTACAATTGAAATTGTTTTATTCATTCTTATTTATACTATTAAGATATGAGAGATAGAAAAATGTATTATCTTTTCCACCACAAAGTAGAATAAGCTCAATGGGATACCTAGGTCTTGAATAAAATGAGTAGACTTCAGATTTTTCCCCAATAACATGGATTGCCTCACCATTCTAATGCTAGCTCTGGAATAAAAGACACTTTTAACTGAGTGCAGCAAGTATTTTCAGTAAGAGATTTTTTTTCATAATTTACCATTCTGCGGAACCAACCTTTAATCCAGTTGGAAGCTCTAAAATTCTAACATAATTCAGAAGCATTCAAAAAGAAGGCCAAGGAAGAGAAGGCTTTATTTCAGCTTGTATTGTATTGTGCAGAAAGGCAAATAATCTAGCTAATTTACTTTTTCTGTCTATGAAAAACCTTAGGAGGTTCAGAAGGCACCTTTTAAGCAGTTTGTGTTCCACCATGCCATTTGGGTAAAAAGTAATTATTTAAAATATATTGCTTTGTTTATCTGATAACATAATTTTGGAAAAGCTAATCCATCTAACTTTATTCATGGAAATATTAAAATGATTCAGCTGCATGGTTAATTTTGGTAGTCGGGGGTTATAAACTCACTTCACAGAATTTTTAAACAGGTTTTGACATTCCTTTCCCATAAGAAAAGCCTGTATATATTTGACCTTTGGATTTCAGCCAACCCTGTCATTTTTTTTTCTGCAGCTTGATAGAGAATTATGTTCCTACGCCATTTTTGGCTCGCCAGCCTTTTTTCTCCCTAGAGTCACCACTTAGTACTAATGCACAAGGTCAGAATAAGGAAATTGAGGGAAGACTGGAGTTCTTTCATTAAAATGAACTCACTGGATAAGGATACATAAGACAGGGGAAACACTACCCCCCACCCCAACACACACACATGTTGCAGAAAGAGGATAATCATTTGGCTGTTTGAATTGAATTATGTGGCAAAGTACAGGGTAAATCCAGAGTCAGGACTTGCAGTCTCAAAGTTCAAAGCCACTTAATGAAAAACAGAGCTCTTCATCATCCTCTAAAAGCATTTCCTAAACAGCCAATTGCATGTGGTGCTGCTGTAAAGGGAATTACATAGACCTAGCCTGTGACCTCTAGAAAGGCATTAAAAGTTTAGAAATAAAATACTTACAGTGTTGCCAAGTCACTACATAAGCTTTTTAGTAAATCTCTATTTAGAAAAGTCATTGCTAGATACTATAGTCCCAGTACTTTGGGAGGCTGAGGTGAGAAGATCACCAGAGCCCAGAGGTTTGAGGTTATAGTGAGCTATGATCACACCACTGCACTCCGGCCTGAGTATTCAAAATAAATACATGGAAAGAAAAATTATCATGGATGAAAATATTTAGAAAGCTATACTAATAAAAAAATAATGGATGAGTTTTAATGGAAAACTCATCCCATTCAATGCAGTTAATTCACATAAAAGTTTGCTAACATAAAGGGCACTTTTTAATTTTCCTAGGAGGGTTCTCTGCTTTAGGGTTTGCATATGCATTAAAATGGGTCATGGACATAATTCAGAGAAGTACCAAAGAGAGTAGGGCATTGTATGTGTGTGTTTTAAGTAGATGATTCTATGAATATTCTGTAGAAAATGAAGTTAAAAGCACTATTTAGACTTTTCACTTTTTAGCCTCTCACTAGTGGTAATAAATAATGACAATATTAATGAAAATACTCATTTATTGTTAATGTATTATGTGCCAGACACTAAGCTTAGCACACTATATGGCAATTACTGAATTATCTCAATAAATTCTTATAACAATCTCATACCATAGATAATATCACCCTCATTTTCCTACGGAGGAATCAGAGGCTTAGAGCCAAGATCTGAACACTTGTCTGTAGGGCTGCAAAGCTGATCCTCCTAGCATGTACATGTACTGCTCAGAGCCATATCATAAGATTTTTATTTCATTTGGAATAAAGAAAGTATTGTCTTTTGAGGCATTTTTATTCATTGAATTTTGTATGTGGCTTTGGTTTGCAGGTAACTTGATTGTATTAGAATAGATATTTATCTATAGTTACAAGCAAGTTATATTTAGCAAATGCCATAGATTCCCAAGGCAATAAATCATACCATTTGTCATTTTTCCAGAGTGCCTCAGTTTACTTAATCATGATCAGTCAATTATTTAGCAGTCTGTGCATAAGGGAGAATATATTTTAACTTTTTTTCCTTTGATGAGCTGGTAATTGATAAAACGATGAGGATTTCCACATTTGCCTTTGCAACTATAAGCAACTAGTAGTATATTTATTTTGTATATAGATAATTACATCTCTTTATAATTGTAATTTATTGATGTGTGTGTGTGTGTGTGTGTGTGTGTGTGTGTGTGTGTGTGTATCCCAGCTTGGAATAATGGACTGCTGTGTTAATTCAGGGAAGACATCAGAAAATAACTGGAAAACATAACGGAATACTACTCTTATATTTCTAGCTTTCCACTTTATTTTAATATACCAAATGTAGCCCACCTAAGATGTTGTTATTAGTCGCTGGTGGGTTTTGCTCTTTTCTTACATTTTATCCAACAAGACGCATAGTTTTCAAAGAGGTAGAACTAAATTTTATAGTAATTCAGCTTAAAGAATGACAGGAAGGACTGGCCTTGATGAGACATCATTATCCTTGTCATTTTAATGTATTTCCTTTAATAGTCTCACTTGAGGCAAAAACATATACTACCCTGCCTATAGTAGGCAAATGGAAAAAATATGGTACCTTCTAATGACATAAAGTCAGAATGGATCTTGGGAATAACCCTTAGTCCTAATAAATAGGATAGGATGGTCCATTCAAAAATATTATTTAAAATTCAATTTTATTAAGACATGGCATCTACTTTTTTTTTAAAGTCTCACACTGCACACCCTCTTTTAGTTAGAAACATTGGTTTATGCTTCTTAAGTTTCAGCTCCTGCTCTTTAAATAGCTTGGCTGTCTTTTTTCCTTTTTATTACATAGTACTTTCCCAGGGTAAGTGATAAATAAAGCAGGAGGGTTGGTCATAAATTCTCTGCCTCTCTTTCCCCTCTATCCTACCTCAGGTGATTTTTACACTAGGATCTACCACAGTGTGCCAGGACTCCGGTCAGCATCATATGCGGTGGTTTGGGATTGGGAAATGCTTGCAGCCTGGGAGTCTTCCCTGCTTTAAGCTCTCAGTTCAAACCCAAGCAAGGGCCTAGGGTGGGAGTAAGAGCCTAAAACAAGAACTTGAATGTGCAATACCACATTATTGCTATGGAACCCGCCATGACAAGTGATGAGAATTCTTGGCCTCGTTTTAAAGATATGTCATAGGGCTGATTGGAAAGAAAAATCATCAGTAACTTAAATCCTTTTCCTTTCCATCCCTTACTCTTCTTCACATCTGCTAATGAGGGTTCTGTGGAACATCTTAAATGCTTTCAGGTTTAGCAAGAGATCTTCTAATAGCCATTTAACAAACAGCAAGAGGAAGTTCAGCCCTTGGCCAAAGAGATTAAAAAATTTCAACACACTTGGATGTATTGAATTTATGAACTTGGCTTCCAGAAAGGGAACATCTTAGTTGCACAGGAAGCAAGAAAATTAACTACTCTGTGCTGTGGAATACAGGAAGTTACTAGGAGTTCAGATTGAGGAGGCAGAAGTCTGGGAAGGCTTGTCAGAAGTAATAACATTTGGTTGGATGTAACATTTGTATAAGGTTTCAATGGGCCAGAGAATATGAGAGCCTTCAAGGGAAACTGCAAGAATAAAGGTTTGGCTGAGTAAAAGTTTATGTCTGTTTTCAGTGAATTTCAAATAGTCCTCTGTGTGTGTGTGTGTGTGTGTGTGTGTGTAAGCTTGTAGTGTGAGGAGATAAAAATAGATAAGTAGCATGAGTTCAATCTAAGGGACCAGGGGAGACACATTAATGTGTCTGGATTGGACTTTGCAGGCTTTCTAGATTTGCTGAAAGTCCTTGGGCAGACAGATGACATAATCTACTCTGGGCTTTTAGAAGGTAACTGGTAATGGTGTAGAGCACAGATTGAAGGGGCTGAAGCTGGAGGCACACATATCAGATGAGAGCCCTTACAATAGTCCAGGTGGGAGATTTTGATCACCTACAATAGGAGGAAATTGGAAGTCACTGGGAAGCTGGGACCAAATTTGAAAACTGATTCAATGTGAGCTACGAAGATGAAAGAGACCTGAAAGATGACATGCTTGCGAACTGTGATGCTTTCATATTATCTAGAGACCACAGAAAGAATTCAGTTGTGGATAACTTTAGTTTAAACTGCTGTCAGAGGCAGTGGAAAATGTATGTATGAGACCACAAATGGGAACTGAGAGCTGAAAATAGAGATTGGGGGTTAGTTAGCAGCAGGAAGTAATAACAAGAGCTAAGTCATCAGGTGCCATTAAGCACAGAAATACATAAACAAGGAGAAAACTGTGAGAGAACTTTGAGAAATGTTCTCAAAGTGGTGGTTGGAGGAAGATAAATTAAAAAGAAAAAAAGAGAATGACTGGTTAGAGGTAGAGGAGATAAACTTCTAAAATATCACATCAAATGGAAGAGGGGAAGTGGATGTTTCAAGGACAAAGGTGAATAACTATTACTAATCATAGGATACTCCTTGGGGAGTCTATGTGGACCAGGATAATGTGTTAAATTTCATCACATAGTGCTTTTGAGTCTCAAAAATTCCTTGGAATCGTTAATTTTCTTTCATATTACTCTATTTACCAACCTGAGTAGTCTCTACCACAACCCCTCCAAACCTAAGAATATCCACAAAATATCTTTACCCTCTTCTGCTAAATATGATCTTTTTCTTTCTTCTCTGGCCTCCTGTGGCTCTCTCTTCACATGTGTATGTCTTACTTCCCCAACTATATTATATGAGTTTCAGGGCAAATATTGTATTTTCTTCAGTTTTATTTCTGCATTTATTTGTTTAAAAATTTCAACTTTTATTTTAGATTCATGGAGTTCATGTGCAGGCTTGTTACATGGGTATACTGCATGATGCTAAAGTTTGGGATACAACTGATCCCATCACCCAGGTAGTAAGCATAGTATCCGATAGGTAGATTTTCAACCCTTTCCTCCCTCCCTCCTTTTGGAGTCCCCAGTGTCTATCATTCCCATCTTTATGTCCATGTGTACATAAAGATGTTTAGCTCCTGCTTATAAGTGAGAACACGCAATGTTTGGTTCTCTGTTCCTGCATTAATTCACTGAAGATAATGACTGCCAGCTGCATCCATGTTGCTGCAAAGGACATGATTTCATTTTTTATGGCTGCATGGTATTCCATGGTGAAACACTGTATTTTAAACTCATTCATTTGTGCCTCACAGTCTAGCAAAGTGATTTGCACAAAAAGGTGCTCAAAATGTTTTTTAAAAGGCTATAATTTGAAATTTGGCAACATGTATTAAGTGTCATGTAATAGTTACTTCCTTTGACACATAATGCCTCTTCTGGGACTATATTCTACAGGAATAATGTGAAATGTTAAAATGTCATGCAGAAAGATACTTCCCAGAGTTCTTTCAAAACAATTCAAAGATCCAGTATTGTAAGAGTGGAATGTTTATGTGAATTGTATAGGTATGTCATTCAGTGGAATCATGTAGCTTTTAAAAACTGTGAAGACTATCAAAATAGAAATCTAATTATCATTTAAAAAGAAGCAGGGTATACAATGATTTGTGCACTGTGCTTTCAAATGTATAATGTGCATATGAGAAATACTGAAAGGGAATAAATTAAAATTATAAATTTTAAGACAGTAGAATTGCAAGTAGTTTTTCTTTTTAAAATTGCTATGTTATACTAATATTGTTACAAGTTGTTTTACATAAAAGTAATGTTTTATTTCCTATGGAAGACCTAATACTGTGCAGTGAGCTTGGAAGATCACTTGGAACATTAGAGATTTCTGCTAATAAGCCCAGACCTTGGAATCAGTACCTCTGCAGTCTGGTTAGGATCCTTCTCTTGTTTCCACACAGTCATCTTTAAATTTATATCATCGTTCAAATGGCTCAAATAGATTAGATTAAGGCAATACTTAAAGCACAGGCCCTCCTGAAAGTGGCTGAAAGTTGTCCTCTTTAAATATGCTAGTCATTACCAGGCTATCAGGAACCATTAGTAGCCCATAGTAGTGATGACCATAACCGTTGATCAATAGCAGCAATTGTTCCATCTCTTAATTTTGGACAAGGAAAACACTTTGTCCTTTAACTCTTGGCAGTTCAAAAGTTAGAAAGAGGGGAAGAGGATAGTTAAGAAGGAAGGTGGGGAAGCAAAATAAGTGGGCTGTGACAAGAAAAGACCAAGGCAGAGAAGAAAGGTTTGTAGCAGTAAGATACGTGTGTCTACCTCTCTCTGATGTTCCTCTTTGATGTTCCCTTTCTTCACCTTTTTTTTAATATGTCTCCCCTGCTGCTCATTGGAGCCTTTCAAACAGAAGCACTGCAGTTTCAAAAGCTATGTCTATTTTTGATCTTTCATCTATATTATGAGGTGGTCTTGGACAGAGGGAGATCTGTTCTCTTGATTTACATAATACACTGTATCAAAATTGGGAGGTTTAGCATCACAGGCAAAGAAAAGTACAAAATAAGGGGCAAACAGAATACAGAGAGCATGGGCAAGCACCAGTAGCCTTTTTCACACTGCAGTCCCTAACTCTGGGTTCGAATAGGCTGGTGCAGGTGAGTGAGTCCTTTAGCTGTGCTACCTAGGCCTGTCTCAAAATTCTAGACCAGATGATCTTCAATTCCACCACAATACAGATTGCATAGCTACTGATGGAAGGTGCAGTACATCTGTTTGTCAGTCAGCTCAGGACAGTTGAGTTGCTGACTTTCCCTACGGGTGAGTGAAGAAGCCAGTTCAAGATTCTTGACATTATGCAGGCCCAGCAGTGAACTCTCACGTTTACATTAATGTTCAATTTGCTTTTTTACCCATTCTAGGTAACCTATAAAGGATAGTGAACTTTAAAGAAATATCAAAGTAAAGAGGTGCTTATTTTTTATGACCTAAATCAAACACGTATTATATTGATTCAGGTTTTAAGACTGGATCTGAAAGAAGCTGACCCAATTTTTTCTAATGGTATTATAATATAACAATGAAGTAGAAAATATGGAAAGATGTAGCCTTCTTATATGCTTAGGTTGCTCATAAATTGAACAATGAATTTCTAGAAAAAAGTAGTCATTATGCCTAGTCTTGCTCAGGGATACCATTAGCCTAGTTCTTTATCTACTCCACTGGTTTGCAAGGGAAAAGCAGCATCCCTGGGCCAGGCTAGGACTTTTTCCTGGTTCCGGGGGCCTGGCAGCCCTCTCAAGAAACATTCTCTTCCTGTGCTACCTTCAAAAGGTCAACTTTGTTCATGGCACTTGCTAGAGCTGGCAGAGTGGAGCTTTTTCTACATCATGGAGCATCAGCCTAAAGCCTCACCAGGAAAACTGTCTGCTATTTTTCTGATCATAAAAGAGAAAATACAAGTTATTTTCTTTCTAAAGAATTAATTGTAGTTTTTTCTCCACAGAGTCTGTCTGTGGGGAGGAAGCAGGCCTTTACATAAATAAATTGGGTCATTATTAAGGAAAGAGTGAGAAGGGATGTGGTGGGGATTCCTTGGAGAGGAAGAGAGTCTGGAAGTGCTGTCAGGATACAGAAGGACACATGGAGAGGAGAGATCCAGGACCATGTCTTAGCCATATCATCTTTGCAGCCAGTTGGTTGTTGCACTGCAAGGAGGTCACCTGGAAACATCCGCATCATCAGAAGATAGGCTTTTCCCCCAGGTGCACTTTAGTAACAAAACGTGATACTGCGACATTTCTAGCTAAACCAAGAACTTGTCAAGAGGCAGCCTTTGTGGGGAATCAAAAGTAGTATGTTCCTGATAGACTTTAGATTTGAGACGTTAATTCCTCAGATTAAAAGAGAGAGAAAAAGACAGGGAGGGAGGAAGGGAGGGAGGAAGGGAGGAAGGGAGGAAGGGAGGAAGGGAGGGAGAGAGGGAGGGAGGGAGGAAGGAAGGGAGAGAGAGAGGGAGGGAGGGAGGAAGGAAGGGAGGGAGAGAGGGAAGGAGGGAGGAAGGAGGGACGGGAAGGAAGGAAGGAAGGTAGGGAGGAAGAAAAGGAAGAAAGGAAGAAAGAGAGGAGAGAGGGAGGGAAGGATGAACAGAGGGAAGGATGAAGGGAGGAAAGGAAAGAAGAAAAAGGAAGAAAGGAAAAAGGGGGAAAGAGGGAGGGAGGGGAAGGGAGGTAGGTAGGAAGGGAGGGAGGGGAACTAATAATTCTCTCCAGTGGGTGAACAAAATGACCACTTTGTGGATACTGAAACCCTACATTTTTAATAAATAAATGAGTTACTTCACTTTTAATCATATTTAGAACAGGGATCTATGACATTTCCCTTCATAGTGATAACAAGAGGAAAGAGTACTTCTGAGTTAAGAAAAAAAAATGGAATATTTGATCCTATTTAAGTCTACAGCAGGAAATTTAAATAATCTTGCTATGTAGGTTTAGAAAATGCCTCTGAAATAGCCTCATCTTCATTTGAACCCCATTTTATAGTTGTCTGTTGAAAACCAGATGTAATTCCCACTCCTTGATTTTTCTGAGCATTTCTCCTCTTTAAAAATGTAAGCCCTTCTTACCTTCTCACTTACAGTATCAATTTATGCTACCTCTTTACTTTCAACCCAGTACTGATTTAAAAGTTAAAAACTCTTCACTGATTCTTTTGAGCTCATCATATTTCAGTCCCATGGATTTCTGTTTAAGATATCTCCATCTCCTTTTTACATAAATTTATTTCTAAATAGGGTGACTGTACGTCCCAGTTTTCATGAGACAGTCTTGTTTTACACATATTATAGCTGTAAACAGCTCCCCCCCACTTTTACTCCCTTAGCGTTGCAATTTGGAATATAAATTGCATGGTAACTCTATCAGTTAAGTATGCATGGAAGTAAGTAAAATATTTGTATAGACTTTTAAAATTTCTCATAATTTTTTAAAATTAAACCCCTGAAACACCTTTCTCATACTTTTTTCATATCTATTCATGAGTGAAATATATACCTTGACAAGAGACCAAGTTTTCTGGCATCACTTCATACCACTTAAACACTGAAAAATATTTCTAACTCTCAGCAATGTATTTAGGATCTAGTTAAACACTCTTAGAAGCTGTTTGGGAGGAGGGTTTGTTTTTTGTTGTGTTTCCCCCTTTAAAAACTGGGCATTGGGACAGATTCATTGAGTTGCAGCTGTTTTGGTCATATGCTCCTTTATAGCACCACTCTGTTAATTTGGCATTATTCTGTTTCCTGGTCCTTGAATTTTGCCATACAAATATTTATGGAATGAGTGTTAATAGAAATTTAAATTGGGAATTGAAAAAAGAAGATTAAGTTGAGCAAGTAATTCAGAATCCAGATTTGTTTAATGTTGAATAGATAATCACTCAGAGCTATTTTTAGCTAAGGAAATTGACCTTTTTTAAAAACCAGGTGAAGAAATAATTTGAGACTCAGACATGACAAGTCTATTTGTAAGACCTGTGAGCTTTCTATGGACAACAATGTCTTAAAGTCTTAAGTTACTTCCATTTGTATATCAAATTATGAATGGGAAGTATTGATAAAATCCAGGATGATTATTTATCAAGGAAACACTGCAATGGGTGTTAGTCTTCACAGCTATTTAAGAAAAGTGATTATCAATCTTGTAATTTTTCTATAATACAGACATTGGAAGCTCGGGAACAAAAGCATTACAGTTGCCAATATGATGTTGCTTTACAAAGAATTAAGACTACTTCGTAAATACTCCTATCTTCTATTAGTAATCTCTGTCCATCATTAGTTTAAATGTATATAATCCTTGAATTTTAAATTATAAAAACTCTTGAACTAAAATTTAGCAACAATGAAATGGAAAGAAGTACATCTTCTTTTCTGAACAATGCTAAATATGTATCTATCTTTAAACATGAATTATAAAACCTGCCAGAGGGAGTTGCTCTAAGGAGGAAATGAGACTGTGTGTGTGTGTGTGTGTGTGTGTGTGTGTGTGTGTGTGTGTCTGTATGTGTGTTACCCAGTAAATGGTGGTAGGCACTATATAAGTGGCATTTATTACAATCATCTTATTCTTTCTTATTAAATTGATACTGTTTAAACTTGGTTTAATAGATACTTGTGAAGGCATTATTATTATTATTATTATTAGAGATAGGGTCTTGCTCTGTCACCCAGCTTACATGCAGTGATAGATCACAGATTACTGCAGCCTCAGACTCCTGAGCTCAGGGTGATCCTCCTGCCTCAGTCTCCTGACTTGTTGGAACTACAGATATGCACCACCATGCCCATCTAATTTTTTTTTAACTTTTTGCAGAGATAAGGTCTCTCTATATAACCCAGGTGGCCTAGAACTCCTGGCCTTAAGCAGTCTTCCCACAATGGCCTCCCAAAGCACTAGGATTACAGGTGTAAACCACTTTGCCCAGCCTGTGAAAGCATTAAATGTGAGAAAATTATGGTGTCCTTTCCATTCAAAAATTATGTATGGATTACCTACTAAGTTGAAAATATTGGGGTAGTTCCTTGGAACAACAACAAAAAAAAGGTAAATTAGTTTTCTGATTCAAGAAGTTTAGCTGATGAAGCCGGCGATACCTGGAAAACCCTTTTCTTATTATCCAAAGCCACAGAGCAGTCTTCCTAAAATTATTAGTGATACAATCTTTTCTTAAGCTCATCCAGTGAAGTTTAAAAAGGGTAAGAAAGGTCAAAGAAACTGACTTACTGCTAAAAATATGTGAACTTTGCAGATAATTGCTATGTCAATTCTAGTGAGAGCTTATCATAGGCCTTTCCATCTCCCTAGAGATTCACCAGCATACCCTAAGGTAACTAATGAGTGACAACAGAATTTCTTAGTTGAAACAGACAGTGGAGGTTTAATAAATGCTTATAAATTGATTAAATGGGTGGAAAATACTTTACATACTAGTATCTCAGGTGATTGGTTACACAGATGGTGATATGGTTTGGCTGTGTTCTCACCCAAATCTTACCTCGAATTGTAGTTCCCATAGTCCCCTCATGTCATGGGAGGGACTTGGTGGGAGGTAATTAAATCATGGGGGTGTCTACCTCCATGCTGTTCTTGTGATAGTGAGTGAGTTCTCACAAGATCTGATGGTTTTATAAGGGGCTGTTCCCCGCTTTTACTCGGCACTTCTCCTTTATTCCGCCATGTGAAGAAGGATGTGTTTGCTTCCCCTTCTGCCATGATTGTAAGTTTCCTGAGGCCTCCCCAGCTCTGCAGAACTGTGAGTCAATTAAACCTCTTTTTTTTTTTAAATAAATTACCCAGTCTTGGGTATGTCTTTATTAGTAGCATGAGAACAGACTAATACAGATGGTAAGGACCCCCAGACCTCAGGCCTTACTGAGAGCCTTCTGGTCTGTTTTTAGATCAGTGTCATAGCTTGCAAATATTGAGGTTTAGTTTCTTTTCTGAAAAATAGAATACCAGTTAGAAATGATATACATGGTTATACTGGTTATAAATGTCTTAGATAATTTACGTGTGCAAACCATACACTAAGACTTCAGAGAAACCAATTACATTCCTTAACAGATGTTTTCCATGAGATGTTAAAGTCATTATTTAAAAAGGAAAAAAATATAGCTATTGGATTTGTATGACAGAAAGACTGCATAAAAAGAAGCCTCATATCCCCTTTAATTTGTAGATGAGGAAATTGATTCATTGGCACCATAAGTAGATGTATGACCTTGAAAAATATACAAAGCCAAATCAAACAAAGGGTTTTCAACTCCCAATTCAGGGAGTTTACAGCCTTTATGCTGTGGTTTGTATGCCTCTTTCTCACACACAATCCCCTACCTGCATCGTTAGAGTGGGCAGTCCAGGGGTCCAGGCTATTGGAGTGAAGGGATAAGAGCTGTTGATAACTCACAGCCAAATTGGCTAATTTGTTCTGAGTAATGACTGATAGAGTGTTCTGAGGGCACAAGGAAAGAAGAGGTCAGCCACATTTTATTTTAATGCATTTTCATTACAGAGTTCATAAATTGCTCTTTTGGGAAGACTCCTAAAAGATCAAGTTTAGGAAATATTGAAAATGGAGGAAAACCTCCCTTTTAAATATGATCTTCTGTGTTACATGATCCATTTAACATCAAACCATTCATCACTTTTCTTAACACTTCTCTTAACAGACACACATCAAAGTGAATTCAAAACAATGTTAAGAGTTTTAAGATACCTAATATAGCTGTAAGCTATTTCCTTGTTATTTAATAAACCTCTGATCTTGGGAAAATCCCATTCTTCCTTACATTTAACATCAAATTGTAATTTGACATTTATTTGTTTAGGTTTATCCGTAACATGAAACACACAAAACATCAAAAAAGTAGATTCTATTTTCAGAAATTCATCAACTAATCCCAGATGAAGTGGACCACTAAGTGCAGTGGACATAATGGTTTGGAGAATAGTGTCATGTCGGAGGGCAAGGTTGACCCCTGTTCCCTGGCTAATATTTGAATCCATATTTTAAAGAAGACATGATGTTTATTTTTGCATTGAAAAAAGAATAAGTATTGAATTTTTTCTGAAAAGGAAAAACAATGTATGTGTATTTACAAACGTAGTATGCGGCCCTTAAGTTAAATAAAAAACACCTGCAACTATACAGGCTGTGAGTGACTTAGGTAAGATGAAGATGATGATGGTAATGATGACAGTTAAGACAAATACTAATATTTATTGAGTCCCATTTCTTAAAATCTTAGGTCCTTGGCATTTGACCATCATCCTATATCCGCTAACAGCTTTAAAAGGGAGGTGTCATAATATCTATTTAAGATGGAGAACCATTCACTTGCTCACATCAGCAATACTGTGTTCATTTAGTGCCACTTTTTAATAAGGACATTGGCAAACTCCACAGAAGGAGGAACAAAACTGTGAAATATCTAGAAGTCAGATTATTTAAGAAATCGATAAGAAAGTGGAAGAAGAATTAGAACTTAGGAGTTCATAATAACTTATTTCAGCTACTAAAAGGGTTGTCCTTGGGAAGAATTGTTTGTAGCTCTCCAAAGGCAGAATGATGGCTAGTGGAGGAAAGTCAAATGACGATTTCATGTTAATGTCATGCTTAACATAAGGAGGAGCTTTGTGGCAGGGAGAACTGCTCATATATAATACGTGGGAGTATGAAATGGGCTAATTAATGAGGCATATATTTTTTCACTTAATCATTTGTTCAGAAAACATGTATTGGATATCTCTGATAAAGAACGTATGGTCTATAGAGAAATTCAGTACTGCCAAAGCTGGATCAACCTGGTGACAAAGAAAGCTCCAAGAATTAATTAACTAGCAACCGCAAAAATCAATGCTTCAGAAAAATCAGTGAGCAGAATAAAAACCCTGATAATATTAAGTGAGGTAGAGTGGGTCCCTTAGTCCTGTACCTCCAAGCATAGTGAAAGAAAGCAAAATTAAAAAGAGTCAGTGTTGAACTGTGTGCTGCATTTCAAATGGTATGACCTGCTGGAAGCTTCATGAACACTTGCTAAGCGTTCTCTTTAGGAAATTGGAAATTCTCATTGTGATTGCAGGCATCTCATAAAACAATCCATCACTTATTTCTCTCAGAGGGGAAATAAAGCCATTCTCACATTGCCTGTTAACAGAAATATGCCAGGAATTAAGGCTTTCTCATTGTGTCTACCAAAATTACCTTCTCGGCTGGGTATTCCTGTCTTACTTTCCAAATCCTGTTTCTGGGAGTTAAAAGCTTTCTAGTTAGTGTATTTATAGCAAATCCATAGAATCATTGTTCACATTCTAGTAACAGTAGCATCTGCAGAAATTCTTTGCCCCAGACACCAATTTTACACTGAAACATTGTATTGAAAAATTGAGGGGAAAAAAAGAACAACTCCCAGAGAATAACTTTCCTAAGCATTGAGCACATTAGGCACTTGATACAACAGGTAGGCTTTTGTCTGATAGAGCCTTGTGTAACTTCCAGAGTCCTAAAGACTGAATTCCAATGCATATATTTTCCTCATCAGTTTCTCAGTAAATAAAATTAGCAGCACTATTTTTGGACTGAATTTTATAAATATCTCTAGGTTCTAATTAGACAGCAATGGTCTGCATTTATATGGGGCACTATACTCCATATGGTTAGAGGCAGTTTGTATAAGAGGGTAAGTGTGTGATTTGGAGCCAGGTGATTCTGGCTTCATCACTTATTGGTCACACAGCTTTGGAAAAGTTACTAAGATTTTTTTTCTTCTCTGTAAAATAGAGATAAAAATAATACCTACCTTCTAGAATTGTAGGATTATTTAATTAGCTAATGTAGTACATAGAAGCGGTTTAGTATATAACCCTTGGTACATAGTAAGTGTGAGTCAAAACCAACAGCTCTTGAATAATGTTGAGTATAACAATATCCTGGAATGAGGTTTTTAAAAGACAGATGCCCAGCCCCCTGCAGGAGAATGTCTAATTAGGTAGTTTTGAGATGTGGCTCAGATAATCATGTTTTGAACCATTTCTCCAGGAAATTGTGATGCACGCCAGAATTTTTAAAATCACTTGATGATTATGACTTTTTGTTCTTACCACTCCCAAACTTCGCCCAGATCCAGCAAGTTTACTTTGCCTGCTTAAGATGTAAAGAGAGAAAGAAAAATAAATGTTCCATGTGGTAGTACTTGTTGCCACGAATCCATATTCAGCCCTTTCTTTCAAATCAAAGCTTGCACTGGACTCTTGTTATACCCTTTAGTGTTGCTCTCCAGTCTTCTGAGCCCTGACCCACTAGGAAATCTGCCCTATCAGTCAGTGCATACTGAATATCCACAGCAGTGACATCACAGAACCCCAGATACTACATCAAGGAGTGAAGCAAAGGTCAGCATCAGGTTTTCAGTATAATGAAAATAAAATGCAAAATTTGACCCATTTCAAAATTTGGGGTAATATCACAAATTTACTGTTTTCTTTAAACGTTGCCATAATTTTCAGATAAGAATCATTCGTTTTAAGTAAGGGCAACTTAAGGTAATAGACCTACAGAATTTGAGGAATTGTGTGTCCTAATTACAAATTGAGCTTGCTTCATTTTTAAATAGCTTCTGTCTTTAAAAAAGCATAATGCAGTATAACATTTTCAGTAAATATTCCTATTTTTCTAGTTATATGTTCTGTTCTTTAGTTGTTGACACACAGTCATGTGTATTTTTGTTTTAAAGAATATCGAGTCAACCTATAATTAATCAATGTTTGTGTAGAGTTGTTGCAAGTTTTCTCTAATAAAACTTACTTTAAGCTTTTTATTTCTATCAGTGCCTGCCTTGTCAGTGATTTGTTGACATGAGTCAGAATTTTTCTCCAGCCTAAACCAAAACAACTATTTTCTCTAATTCAGAAAAATATGATTCATAAAACCAATATGATTACATGATGTATGTAGCTTATTTTATTACCACTGCTTTGCATCAGTCTGAGAAGTGATGGATACTGTCTGTCTCCAGCCAGGAATAAATAACAGAGAGGAGTTAGCTGAACAAGAGAATTCAGAAAAAAATATCTCTGCTTTAGTCAGGGAAAACTAACCTTGTCTCTGCCAAGGATACCTTCAGAGAATTTGAAATATTCAGTAACATATTACACAATCTTAATTCTAGAAGATGTATTCTTAATGCTAATTCTAAATGCTATTAGTTTAACAAAATTTTTGAGCACTTAACGCATACCAGTGAACAAAGTAGAACAATTTCTGCATTCAGGAGTGTTGAGTGGAGGGCTATTTATAAATAAATAAATGAGCCAGATGATGACATAAAGCATGGTAAGAGGAATAAAGGGACTTTCAGGGATGGTGAATGCCCTGATAATACGGTTGTTTTCCTTTATCCCTATGAGACTGAGATTACATATTGGCCACTCAGAGATGCTGGTCCACCACTGGGTAATGTATTAAGATAAAACATATATTGAGGCAGGGAGGTGTTTTGGATGGCAGCCAGGTTAGGGCCTTGCATATAAATCAAGATTTTCATTAGGAAATAAGCTCAAAGAAGATCTGAGAAAAAGCAGGAGTGATGAGGTTTGCACAAAAATACTATCAGGCAAAAGCTGCAGGAGGGGAATCAGTCCTGACCTTATACATTATTGGGTTGTGAAAAGTTATTTTGTGAAAACTCAAGATATCAGCTAAAGCTTTATCAGGCTTAAACAAAGAACATATGTTCCTAATTTTAATATTTATAATGAACTAAGTAGACTTTTTAATACCAAGCTTATCTATCAGTATTTAACCAAATTTCACATTCATATACAACACTCAAATTAATAGGAAAAAATCCTCCAGTAATCTTTTTGAGTGTATTTAGGTCTTTTCCAGTAGAGAGAACATACTGCTTTTTGGAGGTAGCAAGACAGCAAGGCTTAGTCAAGTGGTGTTCCTTTCAATAAAATTTTTTTCAGTATCAAAGTTGCAAGCTTACTCTTCAGTTTTCTTATATCCTTGAACCACAAAGGACAGTTGACTCCAGAATCATATCATTCTGAATGGATCCAGGTTCATAGACCAAATAGGTTTTTATTGCTCACGATCATAAACAATTCACCCTTTCTTTTTCACCATGTATACTGTGTCACTGAGGTACCCATAGAGGTTGTCTTGTCAATAGACTTTCAGGTCCTTCTTGGGGAACAAAAGATTTTCATATCACATTTTTTGCAAGTGATGCTTGTATGCAGAACCAATGGACTATTTTCTACATAGAATGTCTATAGTGCACAATTTAAATTGGCCTGAGGACAGTGTAATTACTTATCTTGGTTGCATGCCTAGGTCCATTTCATGACACAGCCCAGTAACAAATGTTCTCATTGCAAGAAGCTTTTGAATATTTCCCCCGTTTTGTTACTTCATGTATTATCACCATGTGCCAAAGTCTATAAAGAACTTTGATAAAATTGAGATAAATTTCTCTCTCTCAGACCTGTTACTGGAAAATAGCTCTCCAAGTTGATTGCTACTTTAGCTACGTGGAAAGACTTCAGATCAATATTCCTGAAGGTTTATTTCAGACAAGAGAGTGACATTAAAGAGCATGTGATCCATCTTTATTTATCTTTATTTTGACCAATTCTTCAAGCAGGGATCATGATTTGGGGTCACATTTTAAGTTACATATCGGCTTTAAAATTCACTGTTCTTTTCCTCCTTTTAAATGCTAGTTCAATACTAACTCATTTGGATCTAGCAAATGTAGATACAAAAGCAGTTGTCGGCCAGGCGCAGTGGCTCATGCCTGTAATCACAGTGCTTTGGGAGGCCGAGGCGGGTGGATCATGAGGTCAAGAGATCGAGACCATCCTGGCCAACATGGTGAAAACCCATCTCTACTAAAAATACAAAAATTAACTGGGTGTGGTGACACGCATCTGTAGTTCCAGCTACTCAGGAGGCTGAGGCAGGAGAATCACTTGAACTCAGGAGGCAGAGGTTGCAGCGAGCCGAGATTGCAACACTATACTCTAGCCTGGTGACAGAGCAAGACTCTGTCTCAAAAAAATAGTGGTTGTAACAGGGTTAGCCAACTGAAATTACAAAAAAAAAATTATTCTTAGGAAAGAAAATGGTTATTTTCCTTACTCAGTCCAATCTAGTGTCATTGAGTTGAAACTTTGACTAACCTTCTGTTTATCCAGAAATTATTATGTTTTGGAATTCAGCATTAATAATAATAAAATGTTCTCCATATTACTGTATTGATAACCACCATACTCACGAGCTAAAAAAAGGGAAAACATGATCATCTCAATAGATGTAGAAAAGGCAATCAAACAAATCCAACATCCATCACTGATATTAAAAAACTCTGAGAAATATTAGGAATAGAGGGAAGTTCTTCAACCTAATAAAAGACATATATGAAAAAATTAAAACTAATGTCATACGTAACAGTGAAATACTGAATTCTTTTCTCCTAATATTGGGAATAAGGCAAGGATGTCTCCTCTCACCACTTTTATTCAACATTGTACTGAAGGTGCTAGCCAGTGCAATAAAGCAAGAAAAAAAAATGACATCCGGATTGGAAAGACAAAAGTAAACATCTGTATTCAGAGACAGCATAATTATTTATATAAAAATGTGATAAAAATATATAAAACTAAAATTAGTAAGGGAGTTTAACAAATTTGCAGGGTACAAATTGATATGCAGAAATTAATTGTATTTCTAAATACTAGAACAAATGCAAAGTAACATTAGAAAAACAATACCATTTACAATGTCATCAAAAATATAAAATACTTAGGGATAAATCTTACCATAAGATAGGCAAGACTTATGCACTGAAAACTTAAAACATCCCTAGAGAAATTAAAGAACACCTAAATAAATGCAGAGATATGCCTTTCACAGGTCAGAAAACTTCATATTTTTAAGATACCTGTTCTTCCCAAATTGCTCTAGACATTCAACATAATTCCAGTGAAAATGCCAGTAGGAATTTTATTTTTTATGTAAATTTTTCAAGGTCTTTCTAAAGTTCACATGGAAATACAGATGACATAGAATAGCTAAAATGCATGAGAAAAAACAAGAATGAAATTGGAGGGTGACACTACTTGATTTCAAGATTTATTTTATAGTTTCAGTTACCAAGATAGTGTAGTAGTGACATAAAAGTAGAAATAGGTGATTAGAATGGAATAAACTATGGAACTAGATCCACATATATATGAATAAACTGGTTTGGGGTTTTGTTTTTGTTATTATAACAAAAATACAAGGCAATTCTGTGGAGAACAAATGCTGCCCGAAACATTGTATAGTCAACATAATTCAGTGACTAAAAAGATGAATTTTGATCTATGCCTCACACTATATGCACAAATTAATTCCAGAGAGATCTGAAACCTAATAAGAAACCTAAATCATATGTATATATATATATTTCAAAAAACAAAATCTCAGAGAACTTAGGTCAGGCAAATATTTCTTAGATAATTAACCAAAAATAATATGTACTAAAAAAAAACTGCCAACATTTAAATTTTTTACTCTGAAAGATGTTGTTCAGTGAAAGAAAAGAGATGGAAAGGAAATATTGGCAGATAGTATATCTAACAGAATATTTCTCTCAGAATATTTAATGAATGCTCAAAATTTAAGACATACCATAAAATTGCTAAAATATTTGAGTGGATATTTCACTAAAGAAAATATATGTTACCAAATAAGCACATGGAAATATGTTCACCATAATTTAGTCACTAGGGAAATATAAATTAACCCCAATGAGATATTAATGCATACTGATTGGAGTAGCTGCAATTAAAAATTGACCATATCAGGGTGCTGTGACTCACAGCTGTAATCCTAACATTTTGGGAGGCTGAGGTAGGAGGTTCACTTGAACCTAGGACTTCAAGACCAGCCTAGGCAATATAGGAATAACCTGTCTCATTAAAAAAAAATTGACCATACCAATATTTGTAAATACATGGAGGGACCAGAACTCGATTAAACTGCTGGTTGGAATGTAAAAAAGTACAGTCACCTTAGGAGAGTTTTTTTAAAAAGGAAAACATACACTTACCATATAATCCAGCCATTCTACACCTTGGTATCTACCCAACAGAAAAGAAAGCATATAGCTATACAAAGACTCTTGGAACTCAAAACAACCTAGATATCTATTAGCAGGTAAATAGGTAATCAAATTGTAGCATATCAATACACAGCAATACTACTCAGCAATAAAAAGGAATGAACAATTTATATATCCAACAACATGGATGAGTCTCAGAATAATTATGCTGAGTGAAAGCCTGACTCTCCTCCTTCCCTCCCCAAAGTGCATAATGGGTTATTTATTTGTGTAAAATTATTAGAAATTCATACTAATCCACAGTGACAATAAGATTATTGATTCCTTGGGGAGGAGTCAGGGATATAAGGGAACTTTGGGCAGTAATGATTATGTTTATTATCTCAATTATGGCAATGGTGTATATATATGGATGTGTATATATGTGTAGTATATGCAGTATATATATTTCATACACACATATACATACATATGTGTATATATATATTTCAAAACTCATTAAATTAATCACATTAAACACTTTAGTTTATTGTATGTCAGTGATACATCAAATTAAGCTGTTAAAAACAGCAATAGCTCTCTAGAAAATGGGAATAATTGTGAAAAAAATACACAATGTAAAACCAATCTATAGTTTGCTACAGTTGATAAAGTTTGGCATTATTTCTGGCACACTATGATTCCAAATCTAAAAGTAGGAGCTTCTGTTTCTATTTATGTGATTAACTTGGTATCAAATCTTATCTTGTATTTTCTAATGTATGTGATCCATTGGTTTAGAATCAGAAGTCCATCCTTATAAATGTTTATGAAATATACAGGATAGAAAAATGTGCTTACATATACATATGTATACCTGTATATTTTATTTATATTTATACATATACTTATCTAAAACCCTTTACACTTTTATAATTTGTGGAGAAAATGCCCTTCAGAGTCAAATACTCAACATAAAAACAGAATTTGATTAAAATGTTACAGAATGAAGTTTCCTGGACCACTGTTAGTGGATGTGTGATGAGCAACTCCAGAGGCACCACTGATAAAACAAACCTATGATGAAAATAGAACCTCTCACAGTAGCACATCATGATGACCCTGGTAGTTTGTTTTACTGGAAAATAAACATGATCTATTGTTGTAGCTTTCAACTTCATGAATAAGCAAAGGCGGTGATTCAAAATCCCCCATTAGTAGGGCTTTCCCATGAGGTAAAGGTAGATAACAGTAAACTCAGCAAGTGTGCTTATTGAGGTGATATTCCTGTAAAGTTTTCAACAAGACAGAGATGAGTTGCTTGTTTCAAATATAATGTAGTCAGCCTGAAACTTGGGGGTAAATCCTAACCATGAGTTTTGTGTTTAGCCTAGAGAGAAGATGGTGATTTAAGAAATCGAAAGGAGTGAGAACGAGCTGTACCTCTCTGAGATGCAAGAGAGGAGGGAAGGGGAGTAGGTCAAGACCCTAAACGTTTGTTTCTTTTCACAAGTGCCTCTTTGTACAGGTTTATATTTGATGTAGAAGAATTCAGTATTTTCTTGTGTTTCTGAAGATGATAAGGACAACTTGGTTTTATTTTTGTTATAAATTCTAAAATGGTATTTGTTGTAGAGACTGATAATGAACCAGTCTGGCAAACACAATATTCAAAACAAAGTCTATTTTTGATATTTTAATTATGCAAGTAATCCTTGATCATTGCAGAAAAAAAAATAGAAAATAAAGAGAACAAAATGATCAACAAATTCCAGAAACTAAATCCTTAATGTAATTCCACTACTTGGGGATACAATTGTCAATACTTTATAGATGTCCTTCCAGATATATTCTTTGTATATACACCCAAATATAAATATATATATTTGTAAAATATATAAAGACATCAAATTTTAAATGCTCTTCTATAGCCCTTATTTCACTCAACATGTTACTAAACTCTTGATTTCAATGAATATACATTATACCACCATTTTAATGCCTTCAATTTTCTCATTATATGAATACATCAAATTTTTTTTTTTACTAATCTCAAGGATATATTTAAAATTTATTTTCAATTTTCTTTTTTTCTTAAGGAAAAATTTTTTTCTATACAATGATGCTAGAAAAAACTGATTTAAACGTTACAGCTCGGAATGTTAAATGATGAAGGTTTTGGAGTCATGCCTTTTGATCGGTCAGTTTTACAGTTCTGTTGAACACCAAGTGTTTTTTAGTGGTCACTACCCGATATTTATGTGTGTATTTGGGGCATTACTGTTCCAATTCCCATTGACTGACGTGTGCTGGACCTCATTCATTTCTTTCAGTTTCTAAACCTATAAATTGATACTAATCAGTTAAATGTATTTAAAATGTAAAGGAACTCCAAGTGTTTAGACAATCAAACCAATAAAAATTAGGTCAAAGAACATCAATCTCTTCTTTTAAGCTAATGTAAAAATATCTAAGACCTTCTCTGATTGTTACATAGCATATGGGCATGTGAGTAAATGGCTGCTAAGCAGCATTTTGGCACTAACATATGACCAGATCCATCTGTTGGAATCCCATGCCATGGTCCCATGGCAGTAAGCTATAGTGGAAAATATTCTACTGAGAGGAAGAAGATGAAGAAAGTGATCACAAAGGTTTGTTAGCTTGAGGGGAGGTCTCTTAGCCCTTCTGGATCTCCAAGTGTTCATCTTCAAAATGGCAGTGCTAAGGAAAATAGTTCTAAATTTTTCTCCAATGCAAATATTCTATGGTTCCATGACAGAGAACTCTGAAGTCCCATGGCCTGAGTCAGGGCAGCTGTTACAGACCCAAATACTATAGATTCTTGGCTGCCTGGTATACATCCCTGGCCACTGACCTCGTCTCACCCACTGTTCTTTCTCTCTTAATTGATCCTGTCCTGACCCAGGACTCAGATCTTAACTGTGTCCCTGAACACCTTCTTTGTCTTGTACTTTCTTTAGTCATTTCTCTGTTATGTCCTGTTTTTAGCTCGTGTTCCATGCAGTTTTCCATGTCTCACTAGGTTAACTCAACTATTTGGGGTTCCCATAACCCTTAGGGCTACACCATAAATATGCTGCCTGTGACCATGGCATCCAGGGCTGGTCATAAGACTGGGCTGGATCCGTACCAACTCCATACATGTGGAAGAAAAGAAAAGCTTCAACACTTCCTTGCCTTGGATACAGTAATTACTTGAAAGATGTTAGTACTGATACATGTATGACATGAATAAACTTGAAACCGTTCTGCTAAGAGAAAGAAGCCAAACACAAAAGGCGACATATTGTGTGATTCTATGTATATGAAATAGCCAGAATAGGAAAATCCACAGAGATAAAATGTAGGCTAGTGATTGCCAGGGGCTGAGGGGAAGGAAAAGTCGGAGTAAATGGTTATTGGTACAGGGGCTGAGTACAATGTTTTGGAATTAGAGAATGGTGACAGTTGCACAACCTTATGAGTATACCAAAAACCACTGAATTGTATGCTTTAATATGTTAGATTTTATTATATGTAAATCATATCTCAATAAAAAATGGTTAGGCCAGGCACAGTGGCTCATGCCTGTAATCCCAACACTTTGGAAGGCCAAGGTGGGTGGATCACAATGTCAGGAGTTTGTGTCCAGCCTGCCCAAACCCTGTCTCTACTAAAAATACAAAAATTAGCCAAGCATGGTGGTGCGTGCCTGTAGTCCCAGTTACTTGGGAGGCTGAGGCAGGAGAATTGCTTCAACCTGGGAGGTAGAGGTTTTGGTGAGCCGAGATCACACCACAGCACTCTGACCTGGGCAAGAGAGAGAGACTCTATCAAAACAAAAGGTTAAGTAAGCAAAATATTCAGATAATCATTCATTTACACAATATGACCTGCTGAGACATTTGAGAATATTTCAATAACCAATTTTAGTGAGATAATGGAATCAGGTAGTTCCAGCCAAAAACACAGATTCTTTTTATCTGTGTGCCTTCCAAAGCCTGAAGCACTCTTTCCCTAGGGAAGAACCTATGGTGAGTACTGTAGAGATAGCAGCAACCGGGAGCTGCAGTAAATATCTACCAACTTCATTCCTTTGTTGAAAATGTAGCTCTTGCCTGAAACATTAGAAATACCTCTTGACTAAGAACATAAATAAGGAAGAAAAATTTACCTAAAGCACTGTCACCTTGGTATGTGTCCCCTCAAAAGCTAAATGCATTAAAAATAATGAAACATCAACGGTAACAACAACAGGTTGGATTTCAGTGGTGAGACTTTTTTTTTCCACTGCAATATAATTGATTCAACTAGATATTTCACCATGTCTGAGCATTTTAGGTTGTATGAATGCAGTTTCAACATCTCTAGTTAACTGTGGAGCCCAACTGTCCACAGGACCCAGTGCCCCAAATATTTTGGAAGGTTTTCATTTCTTCCACTCTTCCCAAGAAGATTTATACTCTGCCTTCTCTAAATGCTGAGAGCAAGTCCTATTTTTAAAGGCCTGCAGAGAAGATGCTTCTTCAAAGAGATGGGATGACAAAGTTTTATCCTTTGCAGCATTCCCAGTGGAGCTAATCAGCCAGGTGTCTGATCTCCATGGCGTCTACCTGACTCCCTTTCTCCCACAGGACTGAGCCCCTATCGGAAATAATTGTGAGCCCAATATGCCTTTAGAGGTTTGTTTTTATTTTGTTTTGATTTTTTTTTCAAACAGAGAAATTCCTTCTGCTCACTGAGTAAAGTATAGCACTAGGATATTTGTGGTGATTCCCAGAAGTCTTGGTAGCTCAGATCCTTAGACATCACTTAAGAGAAAATCTTCTAAGCTTCTTCCTGTCATTTACTGCCTAGCAGAAAAGGCCCAGGCTCCCTCAAACCAAGAAGTCCCTGGTTACTTTCTGTGGCATGTTGTATCAGCATATCTTGTGACCCTTCTGTTCCACCTTTGCTGTCTCTCAAGGTAAATCTGAAAAGTGTCTGCCTTTGCAGAAAAAAACAGATGAAGTACAGGTTTGCCCAGGATAACCCAGTAAAGTAGTGATTGGCTGAGAATCTAGATCTGAAGGCTGTATTCTATTAAGTTCATATTATTCCAATTTGATTCATGTTTTTTTTTTAATAATGGGAAAGATAATGTCACTGCTGCAAATCATGAGGCACTTTTTGCTCAGAAATCAGCAAAAAGCAAATGCCACATGAGGCACTCGGCGCTTTAAGGACCAGAAATTCTCTAGTAGTCTGTATATTGGGCCAAAATGGGGTTTCTTAGGCTTAAGAAACAAAACTGACTTGAAAAGTGTTTGCTTTATTTTATTTATAATGTTTTATTTCATTCAATTTCATTCTATCTCAGTATTTCATTTATTTATTTTTCTGACTCTCTTAGCAGTTCCTTTCCTGCTCTTAGTGATGCAGAACTCTGGCAGTTATCTTCAGTGGAGGCTGTTTAGAATGTCACATGATCACAAATCAGTGTTGCCTATGTAGGGCAGCTGACGGAATTAAGTAGTAACTATCCATTTTCCCCCAGGAAGGTTCTAATGCCTTTGCTGTTGTCCTGTGCCATTGAAAGGCACAAACGAGATGGAACAGGGACATTTGCACACTTGGTTCCTTTCTGTGAACAGAGTATATTACTGTCCAAACACACCTCTGGTAACCAGGAGCTTGGCTTCTCATGTAAAGAAATCTCATCAGAGACTGTACCCCTTTAGCCAAATTCTAATACTAAAACCAAAACGGGATGTTATTTTGAGGCTTTTGTTTCCTTTGGTTGAATTATTTACATTTTTAAAAAAACCTTATTGTAGCAAAAAATATAAAATTTACTATCCTACCCATTTTAAGTGTTGGGTTCAATAGTGTTAAGTATACTCACATTGTTGTGAAACAGATCTTCAGAACTTTTCTATATTGCAAAAGTAAAACACTATACTCATTAAACAACTCTCCTTTTCCCCTTCTCCCAGCCCCTGATAACTACCATTTTACTTTCTATTGATTTTACTATTTCAGATACTTCATATCATGCAATCATATTTGTCTGTATGTGACTCCTATATTTCACTTAGCACAGTGTCCCCAGAGTTCAACCATGTTCCATGTGATGGGGTTTTCTTCCTTTTTTAAGGCTGAATAATATTCTGTTACAGTGGTATTGACATTGAGATATATATATGTGTGTGTGTGTGTGTGTGTGTGTGTGTGTGTGTGTACATACACCACTATTTAAGGCTGAATAATATTCACCATTTGGTGTAACATTCATCTGTTTACTGATATGTGTTTGCTTTCACCTCTTGGCTATTGTGGTGATGCTGTGAACATGGATGTGCAAATATCTCTTGAAGGTCTTTTCTGTGATTATTTTGGATACATGAATTCTTTATATATTGATTCTTTTCACCTTATGGACCAAAACAGAACAGGCCTTTACTATAGGAAATACAATGATATTCTTCATTAAACAACAAAAAAAAATCAGAGATTTATTCTCTAACTCATCACAACATCCCTTCAGCATAGATTGGTGTAAAGTGTTACCTTCCCCATTCCCTGGATAGGAAAATTTGAGCAGAAATGTTCCTTCACATAGCCAACTAGCCATGGAGCCTGGCCTTGACTTCGTATCTGCTGATTTCTACTTATGTGCAGTAATTGACATTTGGGGCTTAATTAAGACACCATGTTCCAAACGGAAAGATTTGCCATCATTTGGGCAAAGGCTTGTTGACTTTGGCACCAGAATCAAGTGTCACACTTTCCTTTGGCAACTGTGGGTATTCTCGTCCAGTTGGTATATATTTCCAAGAATGTTTCCCATTGGCCTATTTTTGGATTCCATTTATAAAATGTTAAAGGATAATAACATTTACCAAGTACATATCTGAAAGTTTGCACTGAAATATTCCACGCTATGCTCCCCCCTCACCATTTCTTTTTTTATTTATCCTTAAATGCCCTTACACCATCAGTATTCTACAGTCACAGCCCTTTTGTTCTGCCTCAAAGTCAGACCTTTCTCAATTCCTGCCTCTATATTAAGATAAATAAGCGAAAAATCCTCAGCTTGCCATCTTGTTACATAAGTCCAGTGCTGACATTATTTCTTTTCTCTGCCCTGCCATTTGTGGCTGAGACTTTGAGCTACTGCTCTGCTCCTCATCTCCTTTCCGTTTCATAAAAGTGGGTGCTCACTGGTTTTCCTCTTATTTGGGTTCCCCAGGCTTCTCTGCTTACTGGTTTGCCTTTCTATTTATGCATGGTCAGATGTCAGATGCATCTATATAAGAGCATGAGCATCCCAGAATAGACAGTTCCTTAAAAATGAATTCATCCTCCCAAACCCTGTAGGGGAAAAGAAACAGCTGCTTAGGAGCATGCATTTAAGATGTGCCAGGCAACAAAATGCATGATCCTGCTTGAATTCATTTACAGAGTAATATGCACAGTGCTCCTCTTAGTTGTTGTGTCATAGGAATGTGTTTATAATGTCAGAAAAGCAGTAAAAACTGCCTCTTTTTTTTTAAAAAAAATTTATTATTGTAGGAGTCTTATTTTCTTAGAAATATCCATATCTGCATTATCCTGAAAAATCAGTGTGCTTTTTTCTCTTATAACATGCTTGGCAAACGTGTCCATGAAAGTGAATTATGTCAGTGAAGTAGATGCTAGTCTTTGGAATGTAAAATTATCTTTTCTGTTAGACAGGTAAACTGTTACAGGAAGTATGAGGATACTGCAGTGCATTTGTGCATCTAACTTATGAAGCACATACTGTATGTCAAATGCTCATATCACAGCCTCTGAAATATGAATCATCCCTTTTCCTGAATAGTGTGCACATAGCTTCTATAACTTGATCCATCTTCTCAGTTATTAATTTACATGGATGTCTCCCTCCCTATACCAGTGATTCTTAACTAGGGGGCAGTTTTGCCCCCCCAGGAGACATCTAGCAATGTCTAGAGACATTTTTGATTGTCAAAACTGGGAAGAGGCTATTAATATCTAGTGGATAGAGGTTAGGGATGCTGCTAAGTAACCTACACTTCACGTGACTTCCCTCACAACTAAGAATTATCAGCCCTCAACATCAAGTGCTAAGCTTGACAACTCTGCTCCAGGCTATGAACCCTGGGGAGCAGAGACTGTGTCATAGTCATCCTTCTATCTTCACTACTTTATACACAGAAGCGGCTTCCCAAGTGCTGGCAGTGAAACTGCTGTGGAAATTTCAGGCCTGCAAAGATAAATAGGATATAGCCCTTTTCCTAGAGCCTTGCTACTCAAACGCAATCCATGGACCAGCAGAACGGCTCTCACCTGGGAAGTCCTTAGAAATGCAGAATTTGAAGCCCAACGCCAGACCTAGAGAGTCAGAATCCCAATTTTAACAAAATTCTTTGGTGATGCAGATGTATGTTTAAGTTTAGAAGCACTGACCTAAAAGTGTTAGAGTCAAATGGGTGGGGTGGGAAGGTTGAAGGTTCTCAAAAGCAAAAGTCCACGTTCACCTGACAAAAATGGGCAAAGGAATTCCACCTGGATTCATCTCTGGTGGGTGCATCAAAGTCTAGGTGAGCATAGCTGATCCTAGGAAACAGCTGGAGTTGGGGATCTTAGCGCCCCAGTTGCTAACCCAGGTAAAACAAAGCTGCACCAACAGATTAGAAGGCAGCAGAGGTGGTGTATGCGCAGACACGGCAGCACAAGTGGCAGTGGATGGATCAAGAAAAGGGGCACGACAAGGGTCTAGGCAGTTCATGTTGAAGAGGATGCCAAACAGCGCTGAAAAGGAGGCTGACAATGGGAAAGGACAGGCCATGTGCCAAACCCAGGAGTGGCCAAAGCTCAGAGACTGCGGGGGTGAGAGGCAGCAGCCCAGACTGGCTACAGGCTGTTCATTCCATCGTCTGGGTGGCTCAGGTTCATGAGAGGAATCAAGTTACTCAGAATCCTTATACAATAGTCCTTCCAGGACTTGATAATGTGGTAATTAACATGGGGATTCCAGAAATGCCTTGGATTTGAGTTCTGTCTATAACAGGGTATGTGTCTGGAATCTGGATATTGAAAATTGCTATTCCAACATCCTCCTTATTTCCTTCAAGAAGGATCAAGTGGACTAAAAACCTAGTCAAAAGGGCAAATATGGACTAGATGGAAGGACATCTCTGAAGGGCTAGTTGTGACAGCATTTGTCAGATTTTCCAGGGGCCCTTCTGTAGTTACCATTAAAATACTATCATGTGTTTGAATATTATCGCATTATTAAAGTTTATGAGAGATGTTAAAGGACTCAAATATTGTGCTTGTGTTATTTTACATTTATTCAACAGCTCCTGGAGCCCTTTCTTAAGGAGATGTTGACCTCCAGCTTATCTTGGTAAATGATATCTTGTTGATCCGGGTGCCTGTCACAACCTAACATGACCTGGAACATTTTACTTGCTCTGAAAGAAAAAGGAGAATTGTCCACTTCCCAGACTGTGGTTAGAGGAAGACACAGGCTCCTTGCTAAAACAACTGGCTTTCCTTTGCCTGCCCCGAGTTACCTTCGGCAATTTTATATGCCACAGGCTTATCTCAGACGTAAACAAAGTGAGGTCTGGAAAACTCAGAATCCCCCTCATACTGAAAAGAGGAGAAGTTCTCAGTTCTGGAAAATCACCAGTGATTCCTCTGAGTATGTTTTTATAGTAAATTTTACCTCTGGACTATGTCTAAAACTTTATTTCAGCTTACAAGTAGGCCTTGCAAGTCAACTCATTGCCATATGTTTCCCCTAGCACGTTTAGGAACACATAGGAACATATACAGTCATATACCTAGGGGTTCCGCAAATTTGAGATGGTCCAAGAAAGGCAATGTCAAGTCAGTGGAGTATTTTGTCTTTAACATGGACCATACTTGCCAGAGCTCAGTGTGTTGTGCCCATGCAGTGCATTTTGTAGCAAAGCTATCAATGTGTGCCTAAAATACATGTCTTCCTTCCACTTTCCCCAACCGTTGTTGGCCTCCTGAGAACTCTGTCCACTGATCAGACCCCGAATGTGATGAATATGTGTGTAATTAGGCAGGTAATAATTCTTGAAGCAAAATCCCTTTCTCTTTGGGAAAGCCTCTTTCCTGCTGTGAGGGTGTGGCAGGGCGGGGTGAGGAACTTCAAAACCTAGAATGGCTCAAGGGTTTTAAATTGAATGAACATAGCAGCATATGGTCAGTTGAGAATTGTACTTCTGGAAATAAGTCACCCGTCCAAAATAGATCATATTTTGGCAGTGCATAGTAACTGTATACGGATTCAATTCATTTTGCTAGTGTTTACAATCTACAAGAAAGGAAGAATTGAAAATGCCTTATTGGTTTTCCCTCTTCTAAATGTTTAGATCTCCATGGGCTCCCAGGGCTGGCTTGGCAGATTTATAAGATCCTGTGGCCTAGTTTCAGAGTATTATGGATAAGACCATTCTTGCAGGACTAAGGTGGTATCGCATTGTGGTTTTGAAGGGAACACTTCTACACTGCTGGTGGGAATGTAAACCAGTACAACCACTAAGGAAAACAGTGTGGAGATTCCTTAAAAAACTAAAAGTAGAACTAAAACTTGATCTGGCAATCCCACTACTGGGTATCTACCCAGAGGAAAATAAGTCATTATAGAAAAAAGATACTTGCACATGAATGTTTAAAGCAGCACAATTTGCAATTGCAAAAATATGGAACCAGCCCAAATGCCCTCAATCAAGAAGTAGATAAAGAAACTGTGGTATATAGATACAGTGGAATACTACTCAGCCATAAAAAGGTATGAATTAATGGCATTTGCAGCAACCTGGATGGAACTGGAGGCTATTATTCTACGCGAAGAAATTCTAACTCAGGAATAGAAAACCAAAGATAATACGTTCCCACTCATAAGTGGGAGCTAAGATATGAGGATGCGAAGACATAAAAATGATGCAATGGATTTTGGGGATTAGGGGAAAGGGTAGAAGTGGGGTGAGGGATAAAAGACTACAAATTGGGGCTGGGTGCAGTGGCTTATGCCAGTAATTCCAGCACGTTGGGAGTCTGAAGCAGGCAGATCACTGGAAGTCAGGAGTTCAAGACTAGTGTGGCCAGCATGGTGAAACCCTGTCACTACTAAAAATACAAAAAAAAAAAAAAAAAACAAAAACAAAAAATTACCCCAGTGTGGTGGCAGGTGCCAACAAACCCAGAAACTTGGCAGACTGAGGTGGAGCTTGCAGTGAGCTGAGATTGCGCCACTGCACTCCAGCATGGGTGACAGAGCAAGACTTCGTCTCAAAAAAAAAAGAAAATATGTTCAGTATATATACTGCTTGGGTGATGGGTGCATCAAAATCTCACAAGTCACCACTAAAGAACTTACTCACATAACCAAGTACCTACCACTTGTTCCCTCAAAACCTATGGAAATAAAAAATTTAATTTTTTTTTTTAAAAAGAATTCTCTGCAACTTTGAAGACAGTGATAGCCTAAAGGTAATCAGTTTGGATTCAGTTCGGATGAGTTTTGGATTCATATTTATGTTCTACTAACTTAGCCACTTATAGCTTTGTGGCCTTGGGCAAGTTATCACAACTCCTTCAGCTTTAGTTTCTTTATGTCTAAGATGGGACTTATGACATCCAGTTTATAGTGTTGCTTTAAATCCTAAAGGAAATAATAAGAGCACTTAGCAAAGTCTCAGCCATAGCATTCAATGAATGAAGGTTATTATCACTATTTTTATCATTGTTATTATCCAAGGTCATGGCAGTGGTTAGTGCAGAAATCAAGATGCAAAGCTGAACCACTTGACTTCAGCCCTGTGGACTTCCTTGACCTTTTGTCTTCCTCTGTTTCCACAAAATTGTAGGGATCAACCGCATTTTCTTATCTCTTTTCGCCTTGAAATATCCCTGTTCTCTAAAAAGGACAATTACGTATGGATTATTACTAAATATCAAGTAAATTGTCTTAAACTACTAGTATGAGAAATGTGTTGGTAACTCCATTTCAGTTATTTGCTCTACGTATTTGGTTAAATACTTTTTCCTGTATTGTAAGATTATTCAGCAAAAAAAAGATTCCCTATAAAGCAAGATAAAGAATGACTGCTGCAGCTGGATTAATTTCTCAACAGCTGCTGTTTTCTTCAGGCTTTTCCTGACTTTGTTTCTGGAGAAGCTTGTCATTCTTAAGGCCAGAGGGCTAGGTTTCTGGTCTCCTGGGTCCGAGGTCAAGTTCTAGTCTGTGGTGAAATTGAAGGCTCAGAGCATGAGTCTGAGGTTTGAACTGCCAAGAATTCCTGGGCTGAGAAGGGCACAGTGGGGCTCAAGACACTAGTTTATCATGCATGTCTTGTTTTAGACTTAGGCTGAGGCACTAAGCAATACTTTGTTTTTATGGGCCAGCCTAGGAAACAAATAAGAAATGTAGAATGCCTTTTTTTATGGAATGGAACATTCTAGATTTTAAACACTCAAACTTCTGAAGCAGTGAATTTACTAGTCACGTGACCTTGTCTTAGGTATGTGTCTTGTCTAGATCTGCTTTCTCATCTGTCAAATGGGTGTGATAACAAGAATGACTTTATAGGATTGCTATAAGAATAGAATGAGATAACACCTAGCATTATACTTAACATATATATAGTATATACTTGGTATATATTCAATATATGCCTGGCATATACAGGAGGAACTAAGGGTCCTAGATTTTATTGAGAGAGCAATTGGCTCATGGGAAATTTAAAACCAAGCCCCAACTGTTGTTTTATATTTTTATTTTTGTCACCAAAGCAAGAAGCATAGCTCTCCATGGGCCCTCAGGGCTGAATTGGCAGACTTAGAAGATCCTGTGGCCCAGTTTCAGAATTTTATGCATAAGGAACCTAAAACTTTCAAGACAGTGATAGCCTGAAGGTCTAAATACTTTGGAAATATTGGTGCTGTATTGCATGCTCACTTCCTTTCCCAAAACCCAGGATTATGATAGAGGTATCTATGCATGCATGGGATACGGGAGTTTAGGAGGCTCAGGGATGCTCATAGGGAGATACTTCTGGAAATGTTACCACTACTTTGTCAACACAACGCTAAACTGATTAGTAGGGAGAGAGATCTGCTCCTTGGCTGTTCACTTTGTTTCTGTCATAAGCATAGAAAAAGGCCCAGGGATTATTAGGCTAAAACTCTCTTCCACCCAACTGCATTTCCACATTGGAGGCTGTTTGGGCAGAGGCACATGGAAGCTGTTGCAGGTGTAGTATAGAGCAATGGGATTGACGGTGAGGGAGGACGCAGGCAAAGAGCCCAGGCCCAAATTCCTGGATCATCACCCTTACAAGTCCAAATTTTTCCGGATCACCTCTGCAGCACCTCTTTCTGAAAATGGAGCCAGCATTTTGTTACTTTCTTTCATCTCCTTTCCCTTCTTCACATCACATCCAGTTTCAGAATGATGAGATCTTCCAGGGCTCTTCTCCTTCCACTCAAGACAAATAATCCAAGTAGATGAGTTCAGCCACAATTCTATTAGAGAATGAGGGGGAAAAAAGCTCAAGAAAGGAGGTGAGCCTGACTGCTGACAGTGCAATCTTGGGACGAAATCTATCTTTAATAAGTTTTTCTCCACTCTGTAGAATGCGGGCAAATCACTTAGGCAATCAACTCCCTTCATGGATAATGAGTGTGGACATCTTTTCCTGGATCCTGATGGCACAAGATGTAGAAACAAATTGTTTGTGACACAGAGCCACAGAGTGATTAGCTGGTAGGTGCAGCCCAACAGCCTCATATGGCTCTGCCACCCAGAAAGGTAGGGTGTGCAACACTTGCCAACCTCAAATCCAGGTCACTTGGTGAGAAATACCCCAAGTAACTGTGTTGCTTGAGAATCAGAAGTCTGGAACTTTGCGTATTTCTTACTCTTTGAGTAGCCAATGACTCTTCTCTAAGTAGATCCAGGTTCATTGCCACTCTCTTTACTCCCAGTATGTGGTCAGTTTTGGGGGGAGGTGGATTAAAGTCCTGGGGTCAGCCAGGAGGGGAAGGAGGAGTGATAAGGCCAAGGCCAGAGTGTGGACTAAATGAATACCTGCCACAAACATCTAAATTGTTTATTCTATGTATACTTCAGAGACATCCATAAGTTCTAAATAAAGGAACATGCATTTTATTTCACCATCAATAATTACTATACAATTATATTTGAAATCCTATAAGCTTTTACAGCTTTCCACATGATTTCCTGGTATCATCTCTTATGTCATCCTTATAGCACTTTTCCAGAGCACGCATGTTACCATTTTAAAAGTTAGCAAAAACTTGAACATAATGTTGAAACCATAGCCTTCTAATTTCTTTCAAAATAGAGTAAACGGTAGGATTTATCTGGAACTAATTGAAAAGATTAATTCATCAGCTTGAGGGACAGTAAAATATTTGTGAATATTGTGCTAGGTATTATTTTTCCTGAAATGAGCATTCCCCTTCATTCCCTGTGTGCCTCATCCTCCCACCCCCAAAATCCCTTAACAAATTACCCTTTTTATAGGAAAACAGAGTGTCTTCATAAGACCCATTAAATTAAATCTGTTGAAAATAAAGTATACCTAGTTTTCCAATTTTATAACCAAATCCATTTAGGGAAAGAAAAGAGCCAAGTAGTCAGTGTAATGCAATTCCTAGCAGGAGCTTTGATGGAAGTAGTTTGCTGGACGAAGTAGCAAATTTGTGTTTGATATGTGTGCCCCATTTTTATCACCTGTACTAATTAGCCTCAGTGAGCAAAAGACACATTGGGTTTTTTAGGATATACAGACCCGGCATGATGGCTCACACCTTAATCCCACACTTTGGAGGCCGAGGTGGGTAGATCATCTGAATTCAGGAGTTTGAGACCAGCCTGGCCAGCATGGTAAAACCTTGTCTCTACTAAAAACACAAAAAAGTAGCTGGTGGTGGCGGCGCACACCTGTAATCCTACTCAGGAGGCTGAGACAGAAGAATAGTTTCCACCGGGGACGTAAAGGTTACAGTGAACTGAGATCACACCACTGCACTCCAGCCTGGGTGACAGAATGAATCTTGTCTTAAAAACAAAACAAAACAAAAAACAGAATGTTAAATCATGTATCTTCATCTCTGTTGTATTTGGAATTTTTCCGCTTAACATTTTACAATAGCAGCCCCTCCTCTTGAATTGAAGGTGAGTCATTAAAGCTTTATTAGTTTCTTGAGATTGTTATTCTACCAATGCTGAAGTCATACACTTTCAATAAGGTGTTTTAGGATTTCTAAGTTTATGGATGGTAAACAGCTGGATGAAAAATTCGATTGCATTTTTTTCCCAAACTTACAGATAATTGGCATAAAGAAGATTAAGTCTTCAGATAAGTGATGAAATGTTAGCTTTACACAAAGTAGAGACTATACGCTGTTTTATCTCAGGATGTATTGATGTACTAAAAAATGCATTTTAAATTTTTTCCAGAAAACTGTATAGAGTTAGAAAAAAATGGGTCATAGTCCCACTTCGTTACAAAGTGGAAATGATAAATCTAGGTAGAATTTTATACCTGAAAGATTCTTAAAATGTTTCTGCATATTTTTGTTTCAGATTTTACAACTCAGGTTCTTGAAGACTATGAAATGTGCACAGAGTCACAGAGCAAGAAAGTGGCATAGCTAGCTACATAACAACTTTTCAAAAACCTGAGACTCTCCCAGTAGTTTTTGAACATATATTTATGTATTACATATTTATTATTGAACATGTATTTCTATGTCTTGCAGTCACTGGTTTTGAAACAGAATTAAGGGTGAATAGGATATAATGTCTGCTCTCAAGAAACCCAGGTTTTATTTCTGTGTCTTTTGACACAGTTCCTAGTGCTAAGATGAGGAGAATACCATGGGTGTCACGTACCTTCAGTTCACCAAGACATGTAAGAAAAAAAATAATTACAGTCACATGACCAAGATGCAGAAATATAAGGTCAAGGAGAGCTGGATTATGTAGCTGATTACCAAACCAGTGTGTGTTGCTTGATGTCAGCTTGGCCTAGAGGGAGTTTCTAGTGGGAAGGCATAGAACAGTCCTTGGCTAGGCCCATCCAATGCTTTGTCAACTACCTGGGTGAAAATATAGGGTGACTGATGAACTTGATGATGATATAAGTGAAGGAAATAGAGCAAAGATATCATGGCAATTTCAGCATCAACAAACATTTCTCACAGGATGGGAGATTAGTCAAAAATATAATAACATGTAACAAGAGTAAACAATAGCATGACAACAAGCATAATTTATTGAAATGGTTTAGTTTTTAATATACATAGAAAATTCTAGCAGAGTTCTATCTTTATTTGGTAAAAGAAAAATTAAAAAATAATCAGAGGTAGGATTTAGGAAAATTGTACCATAAATTGGATTACAAATAAAAAAGTAAAAATTTTGGCTGTAGGATCTTTAGTTGTGCCCAGTTCCCTATGACTTACTTTATTTCTTAAAAGTCTTTTTAGCATTCCACATAGAGGCAGATTTTGACTTCTTTTCTGTTTGCCCTAAAGTAGCAGCCTGAATTTTGTACATTAAATAATGAATCCCTTACATTCCATTGGTCTATAGCACCTTCAAGTTGCTCAGAAAAAGGAAATGTCATTCCTAGAAATTTTGAGACCTTGTTGTTTTGCCCTTGGGCTCTGCTAGTTAAGGAAAGAGTAACTGAAGCACTTTCTAGCATATATTTTTTTAGATGTCATTTTTAATATGTGTCAGTTGCTATAGAGGGAGTACTCACATACACTGCAAATCAGATTCGACTAAAAGAATTAAGGAGAGTGAACTGAAGCCTGTTTCTTATTTCCTTGCAAAACTGAGTAAATTATTGGGTTTTCCAGCCAGAATCCCAAGAGCAATAACAAGTTCTATAGACAATAAAGGCAAATCTCAAATTCTCAGTGGGGTGCCTGGACACTAGGAGTGCCTTTCTCTCTATACCACCAATACCTTCCCCTCCTTGGGTACACCGTCTCTCTTCCCTTCCACTCCTGCTCACAAAGGCAAGCTCTTTCAGAATTAAGCAGAGAGGGCAATTTTGGCCTTCAGTTTTAATGATCGCTGTCTTTAGACATAATGAATTCTAAATGTAGATTATTTGTGGACGGGCTGAGAGTCAAGTGTTTGTGTTAGTAGGGGCTTGTTAAATATATTTCATTTATAGGATTCATAATCTTTCAATCACATTATCTCTGTATAGGCGTTAATAAAATCCAGCATCAATATTTCACGATTCACAGATGTTTCTTGTACCTCATTTCCTTCTTGTGATCAATATTTGCTGGACTGTAATCCTCCCTTTTAGTATCCATCACATAAATGACTTTCCATGTAATACTAAATAAGTAAAATGAATTTCAAGACAAAGAATTTTCCTACATTTTTACTAATGTTTATAGATAAGCATTTAGAATAAAATGCATAAATTAGTTTAGAATAATATGGTATACACCAAATCATTACAACTTTTATTATGATTTTTATATTCAACATGTTACTTTCTGGCCAGGCACAGTGGCTCACTCCTGTAATCTCAACACTGTGGGAGGCTGAGGCGGGAGGATCTGTTGAGCCCAGAAGTTTGAAACTAGCCTGGGACACATAGCAAGACCCAGTCTCTACAAAATAATTTTTAAAAGTTAGCCAGGCATGGTGGCACATGCCTGTAAGTCCCAGCTCCTCGAGGGCTGAGGCTGGAGGATCACTTGAGCCCAGGAGTTTGAGACTGCAGTGAGCCATGATTGCACCACTGTACTCCAGCCTGTGTGACAGAGTGAGATCTTGTATCAAAAAAAAAAAATTGATTGTTAAATAACTTTTCAATCCATTATTTGTTAAATAACTTTGTTATCTTTTTCTTTTTTTTTTGAGTTGAGGTCTTTCACTGTCTCCCTGGCTGCAACCTCTACCTCCCAGATTCAAGCGATTCTCCTGCCTCAGCCTCCCAAGTACCTGGGATTACAGGTACTCGCCACGACACCTGGCTAATTTTTTGTACTTTTAGTAAAGATGGGGTTTCACTGTGTTAGCCAGGCTGGTCTCGAACTCCTGACCTCATGATCTGCCTTTGGCCTCCCAAAGTACTGGGATTACAGGCATAAACCACCGCGCCTGGCCCAACTTTATCTTTATGGGTTCTTTATAGTCATCATTTTTCTCATGTATTATGCTGTGTGTCTAAAGCTTTTTGGGAATGGTTCTGAACTTCACATATTGTAATTTTTTTTCTGTTCCTTTTTCCCCTGAGTGAAAGCCATTTATCAGAACTTTATATGTGCTACATACAGATTATATATACGTGTGACTATAGACCATATTAAATTGAATTCCTTAATAACATGTTTTAATTGTTAGGAAACAAAACTGTGAACAGTAAGTGCTATACCTTTTTAGTTTTTGTTTTTAAGGTGAGGGTGAAATTGCATTTAACTTTATTTTAATAACACCAGACATACATAACTTTTTGACATTTAAAAATATAAAATTAAAACAATTGAGAAGTTTTTAAAAAGTAAAAGAGAAAAGTTCACTTCAAGCTTCTGCTTACAAGTAAGAGGTGACTGCTCTTGGTTTGTTTGAACAAATTCTTCTATAACTTTGTAAGGCATATGTGTATATATATATATGTATATATATATATATGTCTGAGTGTGTATATATATATAGTGTTATTTTATTAACACTATATATAGACTATATATAAAGTAACTATAGAGAGAGTGTTAATAAAATAACACTACATATATATATATACACATATGTATATACATATATATATGTGTGTGTGTGTGTGTGTGTGTGTGTGTGTGTGTATGTATATATATTTGTTGTTGTTACGCAGTTTGCTTTTATTTAACCAAAAAATATGTCCTAGGTGTTTTCTCAGTAAGTTTAGGTCTACTTCATTTTTTAATGGCTGCCTGAATTCAAACCCTAGCTTAGCCATTAAATACCTCTGTGGTCCCCCACAAGTTACTTTACCTCATCTTTAAAGTAGGGAAAGTAACTGAAGATTGTCGTTGTTATGAAGACAAATTGAGGTATTACGTGAAAAGTACTTCACAAAAATTTCTGGCAGATACCAAACAATCAATAGGACAGGAAAAAAGAAACCTCAAACTGGTGGACATTAAGTTGTTTCCAACTTAAAAAAATGATGCTGCCTTAAAAATCTTTATGCACTTGTGAAACTTTAACTGTCAGATAAACTCTTAGAAATAGAATTGCTGGATCACAATTCTGGATACACACAGTCTCTTTGTCCATTTTGAGCATAAAGATATCTCAGTGCAGTTTGAGGTGAATAAGGAGCAAATTCTAGTTGGTTTCCCTCTTACCATTCATTGATTGATTGAAAACTTTAAAATGGTTGCTGTGGATTCTATTGATCCCAACACTTTCTATACTCCAAACTCACCAAAGCTGCCATATACACCTTCCTGTAATCGTCAAAAACGCCTTGATCTTTGCGCCAGTCAATGCTGTTTCTAAAATAACATCTGGATACTCCGTTTTATGACTGACTCAGTAATGTTACAAGTTCAGCTTTTTTATTTTTGACAACAGAAAATTATGTAAACGCATATACCATAGATAAGTCTACAGATCCTACTCCATCTGTATGCCTCTGAGTGGATAGCAGTGGAATAGTCACTAGCAAATTGTACCTAACTGAGGACTTTTCAATTACCTTGAAGTAACCACAGAGAAACTAGGTCAAAAGCTTAATAGAATTGCTTTCTCTGCCCTTCACTTAGCATCATTAGAGTGACTTTCCTTGCTCTTGCAAAGCCCTGTAAAGCTAGATATTAAGTCTCTCATATTAAGGGAAGACAGCAATGTTTAAATATTACCTAAAGGATATGCTCCTTTGAGAAAAATGTGGTTTAAAACATGAATGATTGAAACTTCCAGTGACTAGAGTAAAACTCTAAAGCTCCAAGTTTAGATTAAGGTTTATTTAACTGAACACAGCAGCATCAGTACAACTTTATTTACAATCCAGAATTATGGCTGTCAATTTTTTGCAGAGCCTTCATTTGTTTATTTACTCTTATTTTTTATAATTCTTTTTTTTTTTTTTTTTTTGAGATGGAGTCTCATTCCATTCCCCAGGCTGGAGGGCAGTGGTGCAATCTCAGCTCACTGCAACCTCTGCTGCCCAGGTTCAAGCAATTCTCCTGCCTCAGCCTTCTGAGTAGCTGGGATTATAGGTGCCTGCTACCGTGCCCGGCTAATTTTTTTGTATTTTTAATAGAGACAGGGTTTCACCACCTTGGCCAGGCTGGTCTTGAACTCCTGACCTTGTGATCCACTCGCCTTGGCCTCCCAAAGTGCTGAGATTACAGGCATGAGCCATCGCGCCTGGCCCCTTAAAATTCTTTAATATGACAAATATTTATTTAGCTCCTACTTCATGTTAGCACACATGCTCCCTGCCTTTGTGAGGCTTTCATGACTTTGCAAGACTTTAGATGAACAAAAAATACAATTGCAGATTGTCAGAAAATGCTATAAAAAATTAACGAGGTCAATAAGAGATTGAATAAGAGGTTCCTGAGTTAAGTGAGGTATTCGGCCAAATGAACAGTGGAGGAAAAGCATTCCAAGGAAGAAGAAATGGCATGTGCAAAGATTTTCTGGCAGAAAACAACAACAATGAAATAAGATCTACTCTAACAGGGGAAAGAAGGCCTCTAAAATGACGAGTAGAGTAACCCAGAGTTAAGATGGAAAGTCACACAGGCCCTCCTTTCATATGATCTGTGGTTTCTCAAAGGAGTTGAGATCAATTTTCAAATGCCTATTCTCTGTGCCCTACCTGACAGTTCACTAGATGAAGGAATAGATGCTGATATTACAGAGTTTGGTAAGATAATAGGTAGCATAATACAACTTTCATTTTATACTCTGTTAGCACTATTCAAAGTCTCACTTGTCCCAGTCCAGCAGTCCTTTACTCAGGATTACTTAACAAAAGACAAATGAAAAAGTACAGTAGTGTGCTGAGAGGGGAACCATTATTTTCTGAAGTCAATTGACAGAAGGCTTCCAAGGTCTTACTGATTTAATAGATCACAATCACTCCTCCGGGTGCACTTCTCTCCATTAGGTCTTCAATCCACACTGTATTATATTCTGAAATGAGCCTTCCTGGGATACATTTGTCCCCGTGATGGATAATCATGTAAATCCTTGGCAGGCGACCAACTATGTCTCTAGATGGGTATCTCTGGAAGCAGCTGTTCCACAGCAGCATAACCCAAAATCTAGCTTAGACACTGGAGACAAAGCCCAAAGCTCCATGTGAGGGTCCCTGTCTGTTTGGCAGTTTTGTTGCCTACCCCTCCAAAAGGTCATCAAGTTATGAGGCAGGGGAAATCATGAGAGCCAGGATGGATCAATCGTCTGACTGGTCAGCAATAAGCTTTTGAAGGCTTCTCTTGTGTATGTTAGCATCAGAGGTAGAAAAGTTCAGAAAAATGTATTTTCTTTTGCCAATGCCCTAAGGAGAGTACATGTCATAGAAAGAGAAAAGTCCTGTATATTGATCTCATGGTTTAGTTTTTTCCTCCCTCTTTTTAAAATTTCTCTCCACTGTACCACATGTAAAACTCTTTATGTGGTTTCTATTTAGCTGACCGTGTACATGCAAACACTAGAAATAAAATAATTAGCTACCCACATGTTCTAGGAGTCAATGTGATGTCAGATCTCTGACATGTGTTGATTATAAAGGTGCTTTCAATGGTTTGTATCTTGTAAGGATTTAGAGCTAGTGGTGGTAAAAAAGGTAAAGATGTCTTGTCCAGCAATGAGGGTGTTGTGACTGAGTATGGCTTCAGCCTCGCAGTAAAATTTAAGAGAATATCCATTTTATTTTAGCTCATTTGAGGAAAATATGATAAAAATGTTTATATTAACTGAAAAATCCAATGGATAAATACATTAACATAAAATAATAAAATGTGTGTTGAGAGATATTGGAAGTTACTCTTTAAATATTTGAGATCATGTGGTTCTTTAAGAGGTGATTGAAGCAGTACTTCTCTGGACTGACAGGTGGGCAAAGTTGCTCACATAGCATATTTGAAATGCAGATTCAAATTATGCCATTTATGGAAGTACACTCCTCTTTCCACAAGCCCTTTCCTCTTTGAGGAAAAACTATGCTAGTGACTCATTTACAAATGGGAGTGGATCATATCATGCCATTGGCGCCCTGGGTTTTTTCAAGAAACTCTCAGCTTGAAACCTAGGCGACTTTGGGAATGTGACAGGGGGACTTATCTTCCTATTGCTGATACAGGGCATTGATTTACTTTTTAAAATTTTTATTTTATTGAACATAGTGAGAAACTGAGATATAAAACTATGTAATCATACCAGTAACTCATAAACTCAAAAATCACTGATGGAACGCTTTGGACATGCCTTCCCGATATTCATCTGTGGCTTGACATTTTAGATGGGAAAGTTTGTTTGAGAAATATTTCTAATAATCTAATAATTAGAAGAAATACTATTAGAAATACTTCTAATAATCAGCACTTCATGACTGAACAGAAGGGTCTTCTTAGAATGATTATGCCAAGAAGACTGAAAGAAGTTGCCTACTTCCAGTTCTCTTATAAATAAAACTATAATTTGTACTATCATCACTTGACACCTACTACAAATTCCAATCCTGATGTTCAATTGACCTAAAATTTACCTGCTGTAGATTACATTGAATTTTTATGTCTAAAAAGTTTGACCACTAATTAGACATTTCTGTCATAGGCATAAACCTTTTCATCAAAGTTGCCAGGGCAATCAATTAGAGTTTAACCAGTTTGCTTGAAATGTTTTCTTCAGTTTTTTAACTGGTATGTATCAAAAGGGAAAACAGGGAGATACCTACATGGACTGAAATATCCATAAAGGATATGCATCTAGGACTTTCAAACATCTAAGATATCAGGAGAAAAAAAGGTGTTATTACAATTGCCATAGTATTGGGTATTTTAGGGTCATTCAAATCCTGTTGATTAACACGTAAAATTAACACTGGCAGCTAAAATACTTTTTGTTTTCTGGATTCGAAAAAAAGACACCACTGTTTTTGAAATGTCACATTTTTCTTTACTGTAATTTTATTTTTGAGCATTTAACACAGACTCGTAGATAGTTAAGCTGGAGACTGTGAGAACAGCAAGATCTCCCAGGATGTACATTATAGTAAATCTGGCCCAGACTCTGCTCTGTCTTTTTCTTTGACAATGCATCTGCTTCTATAGAAGGGGGTGAAGAAATTGTTGTGCAAAGAAAATAAAGTTTAAAATCGAACACTATCTCCAAACTTTTTGAGAATCAATGCTATGTATGGGTCAAATAGAAGATGTAGAATTTGCCTAAAACCACTAAACCAAGATGAAAACAAAAATTTTTTTTTAACCTGCAGTTCTTTGCCTTTTGTACCACATTTCCCATTCATTCACTTTCATATCATCCAGGCACCTTGCAAGGCACAGTAATGAAGAGGATGTGGAGTCTCCTTGACTTAATGGAACCAACTGTCTAGCTAGCCATCCAACCTGAGACTAAATAATAGGCAAAAACTCTTCCTCCCTCCCATCCCCGCCAAGTTGACTTATGTCATTTTAAATTTACTATTACAGGCCTTTTAATTCTCCGGTAAAACACTTGCTCAAGACTTCTCCAAGCACCAATTACCTACCAAAATATGTTTGTCCTGTACTTCCTCATCTCCCATTCCTTTCTGCTAATCTGATCATTTTTCCTCCTTGTTTATTTTTTATATTTTAAATTTATTTTATTGTATTTTTGAGACTGAGTCTTGCTCTGTTGTCCAGGCTGGAGTGCAGTGGCACCATCTCAGTTCGCTGCAACCTCTGCCTCCCAGGTTCAAGCAATTCTCCCTGCCTCAGCCACCTGAGTAGCTGGGATTACAGGTGTGCACCACCATGCCCGGCTAAGTTTTATATTTTCAGTAGATACCTGTCTCTACTAAATGTGTTTCACCATGGTAGCCAGGCTGGTCTCAAACTTCTGACCTCAGGTGATCTGCCACCTCTGCCTCCCAAAGTGCTAGGATTACAGGCATGAGCCACTGTGCCCAGCTGTTTCCTTTTTTTTTTTTTTTAAGTAACTTTTTTTTTTTAATCATACCTTTCTAGGGAACCAATATATATTTAATGGGATTATCAGGAGATAGTAGCTCAATTTCAATGACTGGCTACAAAATAAGGTATCTAGGCATTCAAAGCAAGCTGGCAAGAAAGTTGTTAAGGGTTCTTTTAGTTTCCCTCACAACTCCCAAATGTGTAATCACATTTGTAACCTGAATAGAGAAGCTGAATTTTTTCCCTTTGCATTGTACTATACAAATTTTCTAACCAGAAACATTATTACAAATCATTTAATAATATTTTTCAGCAGACTCTGTCAAAGTAACTTATTTTTTAAAAAACTAGGATTTGGTTAATCTACCTACTTTTCTATTCTTTTGGAGCTTACATCCTTCTACTTTCCCCAAAGGTGGAAAGTGATATTGCTTAAAAATTCTATAACACATTTGACTGAAAAAAAAATAGTATCAATCATTGTATTTGAGCATTACATTTAGTTCTGAAACTAATATGGTTTATAAAACATATGATATTGTCCAGTCAAAAGATGTGGTCATTTGGGCATGGCGGCTCACGTCTATAATCCTAACATACCAACACCTTGAAAGGCCAAGGTGGGAGGATCACTTGAGGCCAGGAGTTCTAGACCAGCCAAATAATAATAATAAGATTACTTAGTAGAGACATTTTTGAAGTACTTTTTAAGATTCTGTGGGGACAAAAAAGTATTTGTTCACTTTTACCCAGTGGTGTGCTGGTAAATGATCTCCAAACATCTATCACCAAAGAAAGGTCCTGATTTGTAGCATTTGCCTATGCTCATGATATAAATACTATGTGGATGATTTCAAGCCACCAACATGAAGTCACTGAACACAGAGCTGGGAGAGTCATGCATAACTGACTCTCAGGATGAGCTGGCTGCAGCACAGCACAGGAGTTATTCTCACTGTGAAGTTCTCCTCGGCTTGGATGCTTCAGCTGAGGCAGAAGTAGAGGGGAGAGGGGTAGGGGCTGGGAGAATATTAGCCAAGCCATGGCCAGCAAGAGTATCTCACAATAATGAGGTCTCACTGAAGCCAGGTCTTCCCTGGTGAAACTCCTGTCATTTCTCTTTTCCTTCAGCTGAGCACATATTCCCTTTGAAGGCTATTGTAAAACCCTTCTCTCTTTTTCAGACTTTTGAATAGCAAATGATTAGCTTCCCTAAAATGTGATTCTATTAAATAAAAACAGCAGGTGAAAAGTTGATTTTAAAGTTTCATGTCATATGTGTGAGGTCGTAGGAACAATTCTCCAGGGGTCTATTATTTGTTTTTAGATGAGTATTCATGAAAACACCATCATGAATGCAAACCCTAAGGCATTTTTATTACCAGAACAGACCACCTTGCCTGAAGCAGGATGCACGGCTTTCAGAGTCTGCAGGGAAGCAGCATGGATGAGGACAGCAGAAGGGGAAAGCAGAAATGGTTTCCAAGCCAAAGGACCAGGAGCTGCTTTCAAATTTAAATTTACTTCTTTTTATATTCCTGGTTGCTTCAGGACACTACCCATCAAAGTCTCATAATGTGTGTGTGTTCTTCCTCTTTCTATGGTTCCATCCCTGCAGGAACCATGATCAGAGCTGGGGTTTGGTGAGACAGAGTGGTGTCAGTGAGGAGCAGCAGAGCAAAGGGAAAAATGCCTTTAGTTCCCACGCTTCCTCTCTGTCCTCTAGGACCAGGATGCTGCCTGCAGAGCCCCATGCTAATTTCCCACCCTAGAGTCTCTATCCCTTATCCTCCCACATTCCTCACTCCAGACTTCATGGCCCTGTCCTCACAGTATAGTAAGCTTGAGCTAAGAAGCCCCCTTGACCCTGTACACCCCATTCCTCTGGCTAGTTAGCTGAAAGAATGAGGAATTAGATTGCCTTCTGCAGGGAGCTTTGGACAGGTGTACATTTGGCATTCCAGGTATTATTCTTATTGGAACAATAGAATATCATGAGTTTGTATGCTGAAGTCTATGATTCAGGGTCATTATGGATAATGTCAGCTTATGTGAGTGCCTGACTCCCATTACATCTCTGAGAACGCGTATAGACTGCTGCCAGCGTATTTTGGAAACACAGCTGTTTTCTAAGCTCTTGATTCACTGACATCTCAACCAGCCACTGAATTCTACACCTAAACTTGCTTGTATTGCTAATTATTATATTTGTGTTTGTCTTTTCTACACATTTAGACATCACAATACCGCATATTATACTTTTGTCTCAAGGTGATAAATATTTACTGACAGACTAGTAACATAATGATTCTTATATGTTTTTAGTGTTCTCTGCCAGACAAACAAGCTGAGTGTAACATTGCTTATTGAGTTCCAAATTGTTTTAAATTCCTTTGATGGAAGGTAGATGACCTGTTACTCCCATGAAAAAGGGTGGACATTACTTAAGGACACTCAAAATCATTTTAAAGCCTAACTCCATGTCTCAGATTGCACTCAGATGGCCTGAAGGTCTGATTCCAGCCTGTCATGGTTGTATCACCTTTCACTTGAATGTGCAAGGAAGAATACAGGTGTAGAGCTGGTTCAATCATAACTTTGATCAGACCAATCAAGCACATGTGATGTATAAGACGACATGATCCATAGAGCACTGGTAAATATCAGTTGCTCCATGTGCCACACAATAGGTCCCTAGTTGGTTGGTTGCAGCTGAAAAGTTACTTTCAGAATGGTTGTGAATGCTGCGTGTGAATATAGTTGTCCATCAGCTCAGGACCATGGAGAAGGTCATCAGTGGAACAGAAAAATCAGTGAAAGGGGTTTGCTTTGTTTCTTAGGCTGGTCTTTAGTCCATTAGCCTTAGAACGGAAACTTCCCATTTTACAGACCAGTCATTAAGGTGCAGCCAAGTATTTTCTCTTTGTCCATCAAAGGCTGATGCACAGAGTTCACTGGCCACAAAACTATCTTCTACAATCAGGAATTTCACTGTCAATAAAATTCATGTAGTAGTCTTAACATAAGCATGTTTCAAGCATGGTTACCTCTCAAAATAAATGGTCTTAAGGCAATGGCAACCTAGAAGAGGTGCCCTCTGTCTTTCCTATCCCAGTCTGATTTGCTGTATAGAATACAGTATAGAAGATTGAATAAGAAACGAATGAACAGAAGATGCTTTCCTATGAACCTGGGGTTATCCCTATAATGAAGCATCTTCTCTTGAAGATAAAATGGAGTAAAAATAGTTCGAATGAAAGAGTCCACTTCCAGAAGCTGCAGAAGGCACCAGAGTAGGGAATTATACTGATTGGCAGGACAGACGTCTATTGGCCACTATTGTCTGTCATGTACCAGACACTATTCTAGGCAGTGGGTATTGAGCAGTGACTAGCACAGAGAACCAGCCCAGAGTTCCGAACTCTGGCTCCTAGGGAGCACTTCTCCTGGTCCTAACATTTTCCTCTGAAGAGTTTTCTCCCATACTACTTGCATTTCAAACATTATTTTTGGCAGTTATTCTTCAATCAGAAGATCATGTAAGGAACTTCAGGAAAAACATCGTGGTATTAAACAACATGAAAGAAATGAGAAGTACAAAATTCTATCTATAATATATATATTTTTAATGCACAGGGACCAGTGTGATTGATTTTCATTTCTATCTCAACTAAGTATTTTGTTGTAAAAGCCACATTATCAATGACTAGTGAAGAGAAATGAACAAAAGCGAAGGCACTGCAAATGTCCTTACCTTGTATGAGCAAAATACTTTGTTTAACCAAGAGAGTAATTATTTAACTTGGCACACAAGGCTTAGCAGAAAAGCCAAATTATATCACGTGTAAACACTGCTATCTTCTTCTTGTCTGTCTATGGTAATGGACCACTCTACCATTGTTATAGATTTGGATGAATCACACTCATCATTTGTGGGGTGGCATAGATAAAGCTTAATATTTAGACCAATTGTTACTATACTTTGGGAGAGAGAAAGAGACAAACAACAAAAGAGGAAACACTAGAAATTGGCTGCCTAAATCAGCCTCATAATCTATGAGTCTCTCTAACTGTGAGACATAATCTATGTCTCCCTCTAACTGTGATCTTTTCAAGTTTCCATTTCCTCATCTGTAAAATGAGGGCAATAATACCCAATTTACAGAGTTGCTACCAGAAGCTTGATAAGTGTCTCTTGAAGGAAACAATGCTGTCATCTCTCTGTTCCTGGAGTCCAGGTGATCATTTTTCAAAGATGATTTTGTGAGAGGCTCTATTCTATGGCTTGTAAGGCTTATAATCATGTTATTGACTCTGACATTCTCTGGTTATTAAACTAGAGCATCAAAATGCATGAGAGTGAGAATGGTGGCAGTCCCAGTACCTGCTCAGGTAACCATCAGATGAACATGAAGCTTGCTCATCCCTGGGAGTACAGAGATCAGCTCCTTTTACCTCCTGAAGAAATAGATACAGCATCCTCTACTGCTCAATTGTACAAACCAGCAATTGTCCTTGGTGAGCAGTTGTTTGCAAGGATGACATTTCTAAGACAAACTTCATGGGAAAAGACTACGCTTAGGAATTTAGAATAAGACTGAGCAACAAAAAATGTGAAATGGGGTGTGTGTGTGTGTATGTGTGTGTGTGTGTGTGTGTATTTTCTCCCCAAAGCTTTCAATTTAATTTATATATATATATGATGTAATAACAATAAACTATATATAGATATACAACAATAAAACAACATATATATAAATATATAGAGATACGTTGTTATAGATGTTGGCTATTTATATATAGAAATATGTTGTTATTGACATAAAAATATAGCTATATATGTAGATATAAACATATAGAGATATGTGATTTTATCTCTATATGGTGTTTATATCTACATATATATCTATGAGAGAGAGAGAGGGCACGCTTTTGGAGAAAATGGAAACAATACAATTCATGTGAAAGACTTTATACAGATAAGAAATTGGTTTTTTAAATTAACCTCTTGAGGGTCTGGGCTATACTGGCAGAGTCATTGCACAATATGGCCAAGCCCACTGCTTCTCCTAAACCACTGGAACTACATTAGCAATTACAAGCCTGTTTTTTTCTGGATTCTGCCAAAATACAGCTTTGCTTTTTAGAAAAATAAAAGGTGGGGGATAGTAGAGAGATATGCCAGACCACTGACTGTTCCAGTTTTTATTTTTCTTTTGCCTGATCACAGTTCTCTATTCTCAACCCTTTCTTGCCAATGAAAGTCTAACCATGTTCTATCTTCAGTGTCTATTGTTAGGAACGCTGTCAAGGATATAGTGGGCATTCAGACTCTTCTAGAGAATGAAGTTGTTTTGCATTTGGCAAAAAGGACAGCTGCCGTAAGTGAGCTGAGATAAAGAGCATGGGAGCTCTGACTTTGATGTGTTTCAAGCACTGGGTGCAAGAACAAATTAAGCAATGTTCATTTTTCCTCTTTGTGCTTTGCCTTTTTGTTTTTGTTTTCTTGTGTAATTTTGGAAAACGCTTGTCACAAAAACAGTGCTGGATTTATGTATAAATCTTCCTCAGTGTTACTGGCAGCTGATGGCTCTTGTGTAGGTGTCTTTGAGAGGGAAGCTCTGACAATCACCTTTAAAGTGATCCCTGATGAACTATCTGGATCTTAACACTCTCCAAATAACTGTTTGTCATTCTCTTTTATAAGCCATTGTCTGTCAAAGATCCAGATGTTTTACCATGTGTTGAGCTTGTTTTTTAGGTTTATCAAAAAATCAGATATAATAATAGCATCAGGCTCTTACAGTGGCACCAGTATAGCTGGAAGAGAAGTCATGAAATCATTGGAAACACTGCCCTTATTATACCTTCCCTTTCACATCCTCTTCCTCTCATTAGATAAAAAATATGTTTAAGGTTTTTGGATTTTATTTTTATTTTAACAGAGTGGACCAGTTGTTCTGATACCATGTTACAACCTCAGTAGCTTCTAAATTGTCTTGGAATCTAGTAGAATAGTTAACAAAGTAAAATTTGTGGCTTGATAAAGAATAAATGCTTTTTTGAGAATAAGTTGTGGTGAAATGATAAAAATCATATTTTTCCAGGAAGGACCTTTAATAAGTCATGATCATTTGGGCATTAGCACAGGCCATCACTATACAGATGAATAAATGATAAGGCCAACTCCAGGGTCTTCAAGATTGACTGGGAGTCAGGGGTATGGGATGGGAAGGATGTCTGCATCTGATTGGGCTTATATTGGTTCAGAGATGAATTTCCCTTTGCAGCCCGCATTTGGATACTTTTAATAGCTGTTCTCTGTTACTGGGCAGGATTGAACACAGAGAAGATGATGACCCTCTTTAAAATTCCTGGCAATTAATTCTGGCAAGAATGAGATTCAACCCCAGCCCCAAAAGCTATGTCATGTTTTTATTTCAGTACTAGACTGAAAGGAGCAAAGGAGCATGTGAAAATGAAACTGATGCATCTCACCTAGCATTGCAGTTAATGGAAAGGAAATCTCTTGAGAGCAAAGTCTATTTTTTTATTTTTAATCTTGGGTAATAATAAAGTCAGCAGCCTGTATATGCCTGAGTGCATAAACATACACAGGCAAACTTTCAAACTAGACATACTTTGCATCAGTAAGATGGATGCTCAAATGTCTTGGGTAATACAGAGATACGGAATAGACAGTCTTTACCTTCTGCTGAGTGTGAAAAGATCCTTCGTTGAGTAACTGTAACAACCATTCTGTTTGTTGTGTTTTGTGTTTGGGATGAGCCAGCTGAATGCTGGAGTTTATCCAAGATCAGAAATTATTCCTTATTACTAATCCCGTCTTAAGGATTTCCAGAATGTTTTTCTTTGAGATTTAGTTAAATTTCCTAGCATGCCTCTGAATGAGGTCAGAAACATAAATATCCTAGAAGAAGAAAAATCAGAAAGAGTGGCATTTTACTGCATTTTATTATTTTGTTGTCAGAAGAAGAGTGCTAAAGTTGATATATCAGCATCAGTCATAAAAGGTACACTCTTGCCTGGGGGAGCTGTGCTGAAGGGATAGAAGCCAGGAGCGAATCCACTGTTATCATACTGTCTTAGAAAAATAAACAGACTCCCATGACCAACCAATTTTGAGTATTAGATTAGGATAATCCAGGAAGGCTTTATTCCACCCAAAATTCAAGTGAAGACAAAATCTCAAAAAGCCCCGGGATGAAGAATCACTTCCTGAGAATCAGGGAACATTTACCTTTATTAACCATCATTAGCTGATTCCAGCTTACAGAAATTCCCCTGAGAATGGGTGTTGAAATAATCACTTCTCTCTGCTCTACTTCCTTAAAAAGAAATCAGTTTTAAATGATGGGTCTTCACTCTTTCCAGACATTCCCAGCTCCATAAACTTAGAGCTTTTCTTTGTAAGTTGCCTGAAGGGAGCAGGCTTGAAATCAAACTCTTTCTCCATGAGATTTGCCAAGGCCCCAGGCGGTGCTGGGGAAGGGTAGCTCCCTTTGCAGCCTGACTTTCCAGAGTGCAAGTTGGGACTCCAGTCCTGAGACAGCTCACAAACCCTGGCTGATTTAACTTGCCACTTTGTAGCTATTCTTGGCACACAGCCTGCATAGAGTTGGCCTATGAGACTTTTCTCTGTTTATAGCACCTTTCAACTCAGGGACTGAGAATGCTGACCAACACTGTTGCTTTTTTTGTTCTTATTGCCCTTTCCAGAAACTATGTAAAATGGAAAACAGTTTCCATTTCTCTCATTCCAGCTGTGCCATCTGAGAGCACATTTCTCAGCCTCCCCCCACCCTTTTTTTTTTTACATGACCACAAAAATGTCTCAGGAATGAAATTCTTTGTAAAGCGAAAAGACTTTCTTCTGCCCCGTCCCAGGTTAACTCTGTTAATGAATGGTATCCTGGGTGCTTTGGTGAAGTATGTTTCACAGGTGATTCTTGTGAAATCTCACTGTCGTTCATTTGTTCATTCTATCAAAACTATGTAGGTGAGTTATAAGTGCAAGACAAATGGGAGGTGCAAAGATGGATCAGCCTGCTTCTAGGAGGCTACAGTCCACCAGGAGAGATGAGTAATATGCATTCTATTCATGCTAACAGAAATACAGACAACATGCTGAGTTATCGCATAAAAAGATTGATTAATTCTGTTTGAGAAAACTGAAAATAATGTTCATCTGTCTCTGCTTTTGCACAAAACATTCTTCCTGCCTAGAGCACCTTTGCCTGGCTATTGTTACAGGGTCTTCAAAGACTCCATTCAGATGTCACCTCTTCTTAGGAGCCTTTCCTGAAACTGTCGAATGTTGGTCTGGATTCATGGTCTCTTTTTACTTCACTTCTGTATCTATATGTATGACATCATTGTTGATGTGTGACCTCTTTGCTAAAGTGTAAGACACCAGAAGGCAGGGATTCAACCTTTCATGTCAGCATTCCCAGTACCTGAATGTCACTCTGCTTTCAAGGAAAATGATGAATAAGTGAATTAGTTAATTTAGCATGATGGTATTGCAATTTGTGTGCTTACCAGAGTTTTATGATTGAAGGCAAATGTGATATTTGTGTATTTTGACCACCAGTGTTTTACCTCAAGAAAGAATAGTTATCTTAAAATGGAATACATATTTCCATCTACTTATGTGAAAAATTATCTGTGGGGCTTTTCCGAAAATGGGTTTTTGTTACTTTTCCATTAGGACAGATGTTTTATCCTGTGACAGAATGGTGAAATTAAATTTCAGGACTTTTAAGGAAAAGAAAATAACCTGTTTGTATGTGTATGTATGTCTGTTTCCTCGGGTTAGATTCTTTTATAATGGCAGACATTCATATTTTAGAGTCATATTTCAGTCAGGTTCACACTATCAATATTCATGTCTGTTTTTGCAATCCACAGATAATCTTTAAAAGCAGCAATCTATCTAAAAGGCTAGGGTTTAAAGTTCTTTTTATTTTCAGCCCATTTCTTAATATGGTATTCAGTGTTCTCCACAGCTTGCAATTCACAAATGCTGCATCTACATGATCTACCAATACAGATGCAATTGTATATTCATCAGAATTTTAAAGATCAGAATGGAAAAGAGGCAGGGACCCACTTAGGGAACAGTTTTTAAAAGTTTAATACATAAAGAAACAAAATGTAGGAGAGCTGAAGACTAAATAACAAATGCACGCAGTAGGATATTGGTGAGCTGGAGATTTTTAGTGAAGCATGCATGTTGGGGGCATGTTAGAGCTCACCTACCCCCAAAAAACAGAATGTACCAACTTTTCACCCTAGTAACAGATTTCGCTTTGCATGCCAGTGTACTTTACAAGGCTGACGTAATGACATCTTCCCCTAAACGAAGGACCGAAGTAGAATTTCCAGAGTACACTTGGGAAGAGATATGTCATACCCTATCAAACATGGAATCAGATACAGCACCTCCAAAATTATGTCCCTGTACAATAAAAGTGGTTAGTTTGCCTTAACGGGTCTTGCTTTGTTCTCGACAACAATTAGGAATTGTTCCACTATGTTTCAGATGTCACAATGCCCAAAATTGATATTATTCTAATCACTTCTCTTTATACCAAAAATCCTAGTTTAAGGAACTTTTCCTTAGTTTCTGGCACCTGTTTTTGTATTCAAGAGCCACTTTCTGTTTTACCAGCATTTGAATAAATCACTTGTTTCAAAAACCTGTATTATAGATTATTGCTAAATTGTCCAAGTGCCCTGTGCCTGCTTGAATGCTGTGAGGCTACAATGTAGTATAAGGGAGCCAGAAAATTGCTGGTTGAAGGCAAAGCTGTCTAAAGTGAAAGTGATATTAATAGCAGTCCCAGGAGGATCAGATCAGTTCCTGTGTTTGCCATAGTCTCGGGCACAAAGAGACAACAGCTGTAAACTACTCATGAATAGCTATGGACCACACATTTCAAAATGTCTTCATCAATGGGAAAACAGTTTTGATTCTTAAAATTACAGACTGGAACCATGGTTTTGGCCTTGTAAAATAATCAAGCTGTCACATCTTAAAAATCCGAGCTCAAATTTTAAATTCCATGGCTCTGGAATAACCATTAAGACCCAAAGTAACCAATATTTAAGCATCTGGGCTTTGAAGACAAGTCAAAAAATTTTAGGGTAAATCATTACCAAATAATAATTTTTAAAAACCTTTTTAAAAAGAAAAGTTGATTTAAACTTTACATGTTTTTAAAGAGTTTGGATGTCAAGTGGGAGTTTCTGTTTCCTTATTGTGGCATTAGTAGAAGAATAAGAGCAAGATAGGCAAAAAGAAAAATGAGATGAAGAAGTGTCATCTTGTCATAAGTCCACATACCCCATCATTGTGTCTCATAAGAGAAAATGAAGGAGAGATCAGAATGCCCTTAGCCTCCTACACTTACTCTCACACTGAGGTATGTTGCTTTGCCCACATTTGGCATTAGATCCTTTTATTTGCACGTGTGAATGAAATATGCAAAGTTACTCTGTTCTATGTCCTTAGAACAGTGTCCTGCACATAATAAGCAACCACATATTACAACTATATATATATATATATATATATATATATATATATATATATGTTTATTGCTATTCTTAGTTTTTGGTTTATTTATATAGTAAAATGATAAGTATTATTGATTTTATTATAATCATTATTTGTTGAGTGTTTATGACATTTCAGACGCTGTGCTAAGTACTTTGCACAGCATCTGAAATTTTTTTTTTTCTTGAGACAGGGTCTCACTCTGTTGCCCAAGCTGGAGTGCAGTGGTGCTATCTCAGCTCACTGCAGCCTCTGCCTGCTGGGTTCAAGAGGAGACATTCTCCTGCCTCAGCCTCCCGAGTAGCTGGGATTACAGGCACCCACCACTACACATGACTAATTTTTGTATTTTTAGTGGAGACAGCGTTTCACCAGGTTGGCCAGGCTGGTCTCAAACTCCTGGCCTCAAGTGATCTGCCCGCCTTGACCTCCCGAAATGCTGGGATTGCAGGTGTGCCCAACACTATCTCTATTTTGAAAATGAAAAAAACCAAGGCATAGAGAGGGCAAGTAACTTGTCAGAGTGACAAACTGACAACACAAGTGGTGGAGCCATACCATGTAACTATGTGTTATTTTTATAAGTAGAAACCATATATTATGATTTTTATTATAGTAACTTTCTCTTCCTCTATTCTTACACCTTGTATTGTGATATTAATGCAGCAGGATTCCATCATTGTTTTTAATTTACATATGGCATTTTTTTTCAGATTAATATCTTTAGGCTAATGCATAGAAGCTTATTGTCCTTCTATTTAGACTTTCTAAGCTTGGTCATTCGACATGGGCCTTTCTAAGTTGAACTATCACAAAAGGTGAAGTTTTTTCCACAAAATTCTCATAGAATGTAAGTTGGGCCTTATCAGCGTCCACAACAAATGTCAATCATTTTGGCCATGGATAATGTCAAGTATAGATTTTTAAAAGCAGAGAAATAAAGAATTCTTGCAACCTAAAATAAAAATGTCCAATAAAGTAATGCCCTCTTTAAAATGTATTTTGAAAGACTAAAGGAGTGATAGTTTCCTGAAACTATAAACACACCAAATAAGTCAAAGAAAGAAGAGTACTGCCCTTTACCACAGCCTCCCTGAATATTTATGTCATCCACTTTGCTGGCCTTGATATGAGTAGAAGTCACTCAATTGCTTTGATAGATGAAAGTCTCTGTCCTTTAAAACTATAGTTTCCATGAAGAAGGAATAAGCTGGGAACTTTTCTTCTGTTGGCTAGAGAATAATGCATTAGGAATAGACATTCTCTGAAATAAGAAAAATATACCAAATCTATTTAACATCCTTTGGGGTTTGCTGGTTGTTCTCATTAAGCCTGTGAGATGTAAATGGTGACATAATCTCAGTGCTTGCTTCCTCAGTCAGTCACCACACACTTCAACAATACTTCCCTTATAAAGACATTCGATTAAGGAACATGTGGTCACCAAGAGAAGCCAGTGGAGATCAGGCAGCACGTCCGAAGGTCATGCCCTGGCTTTGTAACTGGGGGAAGAAGGAGAAGGCAAAATAGCTGATCATTAGCTCTCATACTCAGTTTCCCAAATGATTACCCAATTGGCCAGTCTTCCCAAAAGTTTTCCAAATATGCCAGTCAAACTGGCAACATTTAGATAGACCAGTAGATTTCACACGTTTGCGTTTTACAAGCAGCTGCATACCACTTTTTGAAAGTTAGAATATAAACATCTTTGGTGCTTAGTCGACTCTAATGACAGACTACTCAGGAGCCGTGGCAAATGAATTGCTCAGTGAGACTATATAAAGTCTCTAGGTACAGGGACCTTACATGAGGGAGAGTCAGCCCTCACATCTTGAATAGGAAACCATCATGCCCCTCTTCACCGCCAACATCTATCCAGCCTGACCTTCTACAGACCATTCAGACTCAAAAGTCAGTGCTGCCTCGTATTCTGCCTCATTACAGTATTTTTCAGTTTACAAAGCACCTTTCACGTGATTATGCCATGTGATGCTCACAACAGCTCTGCCAGGTAGACAGGACTAGGATCATTATCTTCATTTTAAAACCAGGGAAACTCAGACTACAGAGGTCTGTGTGTCACTCAAGCCCATGTAAAGGCCAGATAAAGAAAAAAAGTCATCAGACCCAGCCCTGTCAGCTTTCAATCCAGCAGTGCTCCCGGACAGCCTGCTAACGGAATGCAAGCAGCCTCCACCCTAAGCACCACACAGTATGTTGCTCTTTGCTTTTAGAGAGAAACCTCAGAATTGTTCTTCATAGGTACAGTAGTTTGTTTGCAAAAACTAATCTACTTATTTAAGGCTCAAGTGACACTTGTAGCTAACAGCTAACTCTTTGGATCTTTAACATAACATAGTTCTCTCCTTTGGTCAGATAATAACGATTTGAGTCTCACGGCCTCTCTCTCCCGTAAGTGCCTGATGGTCGTAATTAGCTACTTACCTGCAGTGGTATGTACGGATTCCTCAGTCATCTGTCTTACTTCTGTTACTTTTCCCATAATAATAAAAACTGCAATACAATAGCTTCAACTCAATTATAAAATGTGAGCATATAATTCCATTCACTTCAAATTAAATAAGTTTAACCATGTCAATTATTTTAATACTAATGTTATTAGCTTTGTATTTTAAATAAAAATGCTTTAAATTGGATGCACTTTCTCAGTAAATAAATTAATTTATATTTTCCTAGTCTACCTACGGCTGGTAGGAAATGGTCAGTCTGTGCCATTATCATTTTGCGTCTATATATAGCTTCAATTTAATATAAAGGATAAACAAAGTGAGTGATGCACAACACAGCTTCAATCTTTGTCCACTTACAGAGAGACCTTCTCATAAACCGCCTCCATTTGTAACAGCCAGATTATATGTAGGAGAACTTGGAAATTTTAGAAATGTTTACTATTCTTTCTCTCTGGGGGTATATAACTTCTTGTCATTTACATTTACTGAAGAAGCTATGTAGAATTTTCATTTACTATCAGCCATTACATAAATTTTCTAAAGAAAATAACAATCCCCATTTCTGGGTTTTCTACAGCATAAGTGGAAGCCTGCTGATATGCCTGTATCATTATCTGATCTTTTGCAAGATGTCTACTAATGAGCATCTAGATCAAATGACCAAAAGAGTTGCATAAGTGCACACAGGCGTATCCCCATCCTGGACCCAAGTGTTAAACAGTTTCTCTGGCATGCTCATTTTCCAGAGACAGTCTCATTCCATGGCTTTTTATCTGGTATTGCTGGAAAATTTTAGACATTTTTCATTTCCATTGCCCTTCAGTATGCGGCTGGACAGCCTAGTTTTGCTGTTACTGGATTATTTTTAATCCCAGAAATTATTTGTTTATTTACACAATAAGCAAGTTTGGATTACTCAGTCCAGTTATGTGGGGCTACAAATATGGTAAGATGCTGTGCCCGGGTTTCCTTGGTAGAAATCTAGTATGTGAATGTGGTCATGGAGAACAAACAGCTGGAAAGTAACAGTGCCCTGTCGGTTCCATCCACAAGGGCTGTGCCACATCTTCTGGTGGCCCTCTGACTCCAGACTCTTCAGCCAAGGAAATGAGCAGACATGATGAAATGATCTAAAAGCAGTGTTCTATGCCTTCTTTATAAGGGGACAGACAGGCTGCAGCTGAGGCTGTTAGAAAGGGCACAGTCCCCTGCATGAGCACCGACAGGCAGCAGCCTTGGGAGACAGAGCCCCCCAGTGAGGTGGCACCACCTCTCTGTGCCCTGTCGGGTCAAGACAGAGGCTGACAACACATCTCAATTAAAATGAAAAAAAAAAAGGGATTTATCGTATTAACTATGTTTTCCTGCTTCCTCCTTCTCCTCTTTATTGTGCAAGTGCCCCTTAGTGGGTGCCTCATCAGGAATATCACTCCTTCTGAGGCATTAAACCAGAGAGAGAATAAAATCAGACTGACCTAGAATTGCCGTAGTGTCATTTAACAACCTTACTTAGTTAATTGCTGATTAATCGGCCTCACTTTTAAAGTGTGGAGAGGTATGAGTTTCAGTTTTAAAAGCCCTATTATATCTAATAAATAGCATCTAATCTTGAACATCCTATAAAGTACTTTAGGGCTTTCCATACTGCTTGTCCTTCAAATAAAGCTCCTTGCATCAAGCTTTCTTCCCCCAAGCTAATAAGCAGCACTAGGCCATGTGCACCTTGTGTAGCTTTTTCTTGACTCATCCATTCGTAGGAAGCATCTTCTCAGACTTCTCAATTTATTAAGAGTATTTGGAGTGTGTGCATGTCCCTACACGTAGGCCAAGCTAACTTTGCATAACACATCTTGTCATGTACCAGGCCATGTGTCACTGCTCCAAATCATATTTGCCATAGTCTGTGGCAGCAGAGTGAGCTCAAGGCTGAAATTAGCTTAGGCTAATTTAGAAGCATTTATATAGCATCTCTTCTTTAAGTAAAACATAGCATTGCAAGAACGGTGTTGAACAAGAAGTGAAAAATGTTAAAAGGGCATTGCCTGATGCACTGCCAGCTCAGCCCGCCTGGGAACTAGAACTGCGTGCTGGTTGTGACTTGGTTAGTGCTGAGCTCATGGGACCTTCTCAACAGATATGGCAGGGTCTGCACAGGTGCAGTGACCTGACCCGGTCCTCACAGCACAGGCTCTGCAGTGTTCGCTCCGTCTATGGACTCCTAGATTACTGACATCTTTTGTTTACCTAAGGAGCTTCTGTTGTTACCCTAAGGGGCTTTTGTCTTCTGCAAATGATTTCGTATGAAAAAAGAGGAGGTCTGTGGGGTAGGAGGGAGAGAGTAGTGGAGTGTGAGTAGAACCTTTGTCCCTCCTTATCTTCCTTCATATAATGGCCACCAGCAAAAGAACCCTCCCAAACTGATCATGTTCTTGTTTCAGGGACTGGGATCTATGATGGATCTAACTTAAGTTCTCAGTCAGCATGTGTTGAGTAGATGAATGAATAAATGAGTAAGGATAAAGGAGACACATGAGTTGGAACTGGGAATTAAAAAATAAATTTTGATAGCCACATGGGGTAGCTCATGCCTGTAATTCCAGCACTCTGGGAGGCCAAAGCAGGCAGATCACCTGAGGTTGGGAGTTTAAGAGCAGCCTGACCAACATGGAGTAAACCTCGTCTCTGCTAAAAATACGAAAAATTAGCTGGGTGTGGTGGCGCATGCCTGTAATCCCAGCTACTGGGAAGGTTGAGGCAGGAGTATCGCTTGAACCTGGGAGGCAGAGGTTGCGGTGAGCCGAGATCGCACCATTACACTCCAACCTGGGCAACAAGAGTGAAACTCCATCTCAATTAATTAATTCATTCATTCATTTTGGCCAGGTACAGTGGCTCATACTTGTAAGCTCAGCACTTTGGGAGACTGAGGTAGGAGGAAACATTTGTGACCAGGAATTCCAGGCCAGCCTGGACAACATAGTGAGACCCCGTCTCTATAAATAATACTAAAAAAATAGCCAGGCATGATGGTACATGCCTATAGTTTCAGCTGCTCGGGAGGCTGAAGTGGGAGGATTGCTTCAGCCCAGGAGTTTGAGGCTGCCGTGAACTATGATGGTGCCACTGCGTTCCAGCCTGGGCAACAGAGTAAGACCCTGACTCTGAAATAAATAAAGAAATAAAATAATAAAAATAAACTTTGGTCATCAGTAAAAGTTAACCCTGGAAAGGAAAATGAGTCAATCCATGGGACACGTGGGAAAGTAGGGCAGACCATGTCTATCTTTTCACTGTTTATATCACAGTGTCTTTCATATAACGGGTTCATCAAATATGCATTGAATTGATTCATTCAACAGTTATTGGAATACCCACAATGTGCAAGTCACTGTTCTTGGCTCCCAGGGAGTTCCTTGCCCTCAGGAAACTTTTCTTCTGCATTCTAGTGGCAGCGACAAATAATCAACGTGGAAAATAGGCAAACAAATCAATGTATAATGTAATGTCAGGTCGTGGTAAGGAATGTGAAAAATAGGTTTAGTGAGGGGGTAGAGAGTGAAAGAAAGGGTTGGTATTTTAGTGAGCGTGGTCAGAGAAATTCTCGGAGGAGGTGGTATATCATCTGGGCCTGGAAAGAAGGGAAGAAATAAACTGTGCAAAGATCTGGGGTCAACCCTTCCATGCAGAGGGAGAAACAGGAGCCGAGACACAAGCTGGCTTGGAGATCTTGTGAAACAGCAAGGGTGCGTGTGGCTGGAGCCTGATAACACCTGGGAGAGGAGCAGGAGGGGATGTCAGAGAGGAGTCATGGGCCAGACCAGGGGACTTGGGGTCTTGTTCTAAGTGTGACAGAAAGCCATTAAAGTGTTTTGAACCTGGGGGTAGCATACTATGACTGTGTTTTTAAGGATAACTCTGGCTACTGTGTGAAAAATAAGCCTGGGGAGAAGCAGTTTAGTACATGGGGCCATAGGGGACCAGTGAGGAGGAATAGTGGCATAGGAGAAAGGACATAGGCCAGGATGACAATGGTGGCAGTAAAGGTGATAAAATGAAAGAGGACTTTAGAAAACTAGCCAGAATTCTATCAAAGGTCCTGGAAAGACAGCTCCAGCCTGAAGCCTCACTCCTTCCTGCTGCCAGCTTCTTACCTCAGATCTTTGGAGTCTCTGGAAACCTCCCTCCTCAGCACCTCTTACCACTCATGGTAGGCAGAGTAATGCCCCCCCCCTCACGACAAGATGTTCACATTCTAATTCCCAGAGCCTGAGAATCTGTTACCTGACTTAATGAAGGGGACTTTTAAGGTAGGATTAAGTTAAGGTCCTTGAGATGAGGAGATTGTTCTGGATTGTTCATTGGGTCCAATCTAATCACATGGGTCCTTAAAAGCAGAGTACTTTTCCTGGGTAGAGTCAGAGAGAGATGCAACTATGGAAGGAGGGTTAGAGAGATGCAACGTTGCTGGCTTTGAAGACAGAGCAAAGGGCCAAAGGCCAGGGAATGGAGGTGACCTCTAGAAGGTGGAAAAGGCAAGGAAACAGTTTCTCCTCCAGATTCTCCAGAAAGGAACACAGACCTGCCAGCACCTCGATGATAGCCTAGTGAGACCTGTGTCATACTTCTGACCTACAAACTATGAGATAATAAATGTGCATTGTTTTTCACCAACTGTGAACATTTGTTACAGCAGCATTAGAAAAGGAATATATCCTCCTACACCATCCTCCTTGGTCGTGCTTCTGGTACCACTGTGGATCTGATGCTAGGGCTGGAAGGTCCCTGATCCTATGATGGAGCCATTGAAAATATCCTGGCATGAAAAACTGGACTCTTGAATTGTGTCATAGACACAGTGGTAGTCATACTGGGGCTTTACACCCCTCCTTATGCTTCAGGGATAGCACAGGTTACATGAGAGCTAGCTTGAGGACCTACCAACCATTTATCGTAAGAATTTTGTACAGTTGCCTACTCTAGACTAAGGATTTTGATTATCTTAATTAAGGAGATGCCAGGATCTCAGACACACCAAAAAGAAAATAGTACAAGGTATGCCATTCACCCTGCATGCCATATGCCTTGGGGGACGTTAGTTCTCTGCCTTTCTCTGCCTTTCTGCTTGCTTTGTGCTATAAAAAAAAGCGACAGTAAAGTGATCCATAAGAAAGATAACACAGGGATGGGAAGTAACTAGGTGAAATGCTGCTAAGCACAGTAACCACCTCTGTGTGGACCCTTCACGCTCCATGGGAATCAGTGGCTTCCTCCTCCAAGACTTGACCAAGATTCAAATCCAGATTAAGTCTGATAAATCCTCTTCTTGCTTTAAGATTCATCATGTAGTCCGGTAACTTCTATAATAAAGACAAAAACCTTGATTGATCGATGAAATAAAGTTGTTAGTCTATAATAGAGTTGATTTCTGGAAGCCTTAGGAACACTCAATACCTTTTTACACCAGATTGTCTGACGCTTTCAGGTCTCATAGACCCATCATCCTTGTGGTTTTCATAGGAGCCTGAGTGCCTGTAAAACCCCTGGACATCAGGAGTTCATATCTGGAGTCCTTATGTTCTCGGAATGGTGTTCCTTGATTTCATGCTGCTCTCCAAACTGCAAGTGACGTTACTCTGGAGTGGAAATGTGTTACTTTGAGAGGTTAATAGCTTTTAACAAGTTTATTTAACACTTTGTTTTGGGGGGATAATTTGTTTTATGTGTTTTCTTGTGATTGAAACTTTTTTTCTTTTTTTCCTCAAATGTTGGACTTTCTCTGACCTCTCTTAGTTCTTGGGCTGTCACTCGCTGAGAGAGCCAGGAGGGCAGGAGCACTTTCAGGACTTTGGAGTTTGATGATACAATGGAATAATCCCCAGAAAGTAGCCTACCAACTGTGACCTATTTTCTGCCCTTATACATGTACATAGGAATCCAGATGGTTTGATTAAATATAGCCTCTCCTGGTTCTAAAGGGAACATTTTTCAGCATGGAGTATAGAGGATTATACACACGATTCCTATTAACATTAATGGGGGGAGTACCAAGGCATTCCCCATAGCCTGAGCTGCAAATGCACCACCAGTGCTTGGTACAGGGACATTTCTTCCATATATAGACCATCTGGCTCCTACTATAATCCAAGTGCATGAAAACTAGTATTATTGAAGTGTATGAAAAATGTTAGAGGCAACTGTACCTAGTTCAGTGCTTCTCAGACTTTACTTTGCATTAGAACCACCTAGTGAATTGTTGAAAATGGAGATTCCTAGGGCAATTTTCAGGAATTTCACTTTAGTGAATATGGTGCAGGGACCAGGAATCTTCACCGTTATAGCATGCATTCTACATTTTTAATTGTACTGCACTCAAAGGGCACGAGAGGGGAAAGAATGGCAGAAACGCATGTACGCAATTGGGTGGAATTGGAATTCTGGGTCTTCACTGCGGGAAAAAGTCACTTTATTTCTTGTAACTTTTGATCACTTATTTTGAGAATTATGTCAGCATCAGAGATTTCTTTTCAGGATTAAATGTGATGAAGTATGTACAATGACCATCATAATTCAACAATTGTGGTTTCCTTCTTCCCCTTATTCTGTCCAAGAGATAAGCCCTCAACAGAAAAGGCTGGCTGTCAGCAAATCTCCCTCATGTCATCCTGCATACTCAATGAGGGAGATACTCAGGGAAATATGTGGGAAGGGCCCTGACTGTCACAGAGAAGGGAATCTCTGCAAAACAGTTCCTGTGTACTGGATGCACTCCTGAAACTCACTGAAGCTCTTTCTTCTCCTATAATATCAGTCAAATAGCATCTCCCTTGTAGAATTATGAGGATTGAAAAATATGATTAGTGAAACACTTAGCACAACCCTCACCCCCGTCATACTCCGTAGCAGGGGCTTAATAAATGACAGAATCTATAATTTTTTTCCATTTATGTATTCATGCATTCCACAAATAGTTACTGCATACCAGGCATGGCAATGGTTGCCGGCTTAGACAGTCAATACACATATTTCCCACTTTCACAAAGCTTATAACCGAGTTGAGGCAAACAAGCAATTAAATACTCTGTGTTGAGTAATGAGTATCTTTCCCAGGACTGGCATTCTTAGAGGCAACTGCAGGACTCAGGAAGAAGAAAAGCACAGTACACACAATAGTGGCATGATAGGAAAATATTACTGAAAAAAACGGTCACTCGTATGTGTTACAAGCTTGCTTACTAAGTATATGCTATTAACTTTCTAGGATACTGGCCCATATATTTCCCCAATACAGATCCCTTAATTCTGTTTCTGATAAGGGTTATGACTGAAATTATCCAGAGACACAAGACTCATCCAGATGACTCAGGCAAGCAAGGATCCAGGATCTTGCTAATACATCAACAAACTCCTTGTTACTTCATTTTCTTGTTTTATACTCTAGTTAATGAAATTGTTTCACCATTAGTGTGGTACGAGTCCTCTTTTATTCCTACTCTATTTTAAACAACTCTGCCCACTATTTTGCCCAAGAAACTTAATGAACTGGGATTCACAAATTTGCTGATGAACCCCATATACAAACTCTGAACAGGAGTGGGGAAAGCCCTCACCCCCTACATCCACTTCTATAGGACCTAACAAATAACCTGTGTTGATAAGGTGTTTCATCCTCAGTTAAAACAGTCCAAGCTATTTCCTAATAAGCCAGTCATGCCTATTAATTAAATAACCCAACTTAGTGAGGGTGGAAGCAGAGTACTACTTTTATTGACAACTCACTTGAGGGATACGGCCATGTTTAATGACACAGAAAATAGTGGTCTATAGTCATCAGCCTGCAGTTTAACCAATATCATTAGCCCAATACAGAGAAAGTGAGCAATGATCCATGGAGAAGGATGAGGTACACCACGTGCATATGAGTAGTCTCCAGTATGGAGTGGGTAACTGACCAGTCAGGCTCTCCTGTTTCCTTGGGGAAATTTGTCCTAGAACACGGTGAGAGAGAAAACGGCAGGCACCGTCATGCACCATTCTCCACAGCCCTCTCACATTCTAGTGTCCGGAAGCAATGGGAAGAGCTCATTCCCATGGTCTGAGAATAGTCCCTACTCTGTCTCCTTGGTATCCAAGGTCTTTACCCCAACCTTAACAATCACAAGATGCAAGGGACATGGACCAGCTCTTATCAAATTATTGTAGGCCCTAAACTCGGGGTTTCAGAGTGATACAGCTGGTCATAAAAATGTGAACTTTACCCTAGTTGAAATGGTTCCTTACATGTGACTGGACTTGTGGGGTTCAGGCTGGCAAGCTGGAGGATAGGAGGCCTGAGAATACAGTACTTCTACAGTTTTAAAAGAAAGAAATGTCTACATATAGTGGCCCAGAAAAGGCATCCTTATAGCAATTTTTAAAAATGCACACATATTTCAACTTAAGTTGAAGTAAGCTATGCGCACCAATTTCTAGAGAATTTTTAAACTCAGTATTCTGGGGGAGCAAAAGCCTAAGAATTCTACATTTTTTTATTCTCTCATTGTTGAAGTTAGTAGTTAGTATGATTTGGTAGAAGAATGGCTTCCCTTGGGAAATTAATGTGGCTCTTTTATGTTAAGTGGGTCATACCAAATAGATTGGAAGCATTTGGGCTTGGAAGGTTTTCACAGCGGTTATTTCAGTGCATGTTCAGATCCTTAGCTGTTAGTAGATTTTTTTTTCTTTTTGCCTGGAACTTCCTTCAGCAAATAATTGCATGCTATAGATGTGTTGCACTCTCAAATCTTGTTTCCAGTAATATATGAAGCGAGTCATGCTGTAAATAAAAATTAATCATTTTTCAACATCTAAGCAGCAGCTCCAAGTGCCACATGGGAAATGAATTACTGCCTTTGGTCCTGAACAACATCACATAAATCATTTAAAAATTGATTTTGTAGCTACAGAATTGCAGGCTTTTGATAAGGGCCTCCCTCCATCCTGTGTAATCTCCAGGTCGTGAACCTATGGGAAATAAAGGGTTCTGCTAAATTAATGGATCTTTCTGATCGGTTTTATTATCTGCCCACCTCTATCCAACTTTTCATTACCTTTCCATTGACCTTTGCTCAGAGAATTTTAAATTTTTTTCTAAGTCAAAGATAAGAGCAACAGAAAAGTCCATTTTCTTCTGAAGTGAAAGGTACATTCACAGGGTATTTTATTACTAATAAGCAGTTTACTGTGTGGTAATACAAAAAGCATTGGCCTTAATACCAGAAGACCTAAGTTTCAATGCTCAATCTTAATAATCTTTGGAAAGTGACAATAAGCTATGTTATACTACAGTAATAGACAACTGTAAACATTCCAGTGGCTTAAAATAACAAAGATATATTTCTTACTCATGCTGCATGCCCATCATCTACTAAACATGGTCCTTACTTCTGGATACAGGATCCTGGAAAAATCCTCCTCTGAAACATAGTTCATTGTGACACAGTGAAGAGAAGATGACTTAAAGTCTTCCACCAAGAACACATTCCTCTCTCACAAGTCATGACCACATTTAACTTCAAGGGAAAGGTCAAGTGTACCCTCCCCTGTGCCCACAAACACCCTTTAAGCTTCAATTTTCTTACCTGCAAAATTATACAGTACTGCTCTCCTCTGGGTATGGCTAAAATTAATGGTCATTAATGAAATGTGTGCTCTATCTATGTTGAATTACAGCTAGCACTGGGTTGCTATTATATGTTATGTACCATGCTAATGATGCACTGCATTATTTTGTATTCACAAGCTGGCCATCATTATTGCCATTTTGCAGGTGGAGCTGAGGCTTGGAAAGGTTAAATGACTTCCTCATAAATCAACCAGCAAATAGAGGAGCCATGGTTTAAGTTACCCTCATCAACTGACTTCTCAGTCTATGCTTTTGACTCTGCTCTGTAGGTTTCATGAACTTTAAGTCATTCACTGAAGGACTGTTTACATTATGAAACCACTTTAGAGTTGGCATGGCCATGTCATGAAGTTATTTCAATGCTAAAATATTTTACCTTCTTGGGAATTACAGGAGGGCAATTTGCTAAGGACAGCATTACTGCACTGATGCTTGGGTACCTCTGTGGCCACTTCATCCTGTGTTCCCACGTTTCTCCCCAAACTTAGCAAGTGGTTGAAAGAGGTGGGAGGAGAGCTAACTATGGTCAAAATTTTAGCAAGCCTCTTATATAATATCTATATCATTTGTTTAGGGCAAGCTGGCCTAGAATTGCTATTTTGGACTCCATGCCCACCAGTTCCAACCATATATGCATTACTAGAGCAAAAGCTCCATGAACAAACTGACGTTCTATCATGAATCAAGAACAGTTCCTAGTGCAATCAGGGACTCACGAAATGTTTCTTGAATGAGTAGATGCATACTATTATGTTTTGTTTTTATAAAAATACAGAGTTAGTGTTTCTATATCACGGCTTCAAAATGGTTTACAAACCAATAGATCAAACCTACTAGAAATGTTAGAATTTTGCTCATTTGATATTCAAGTTAGATATTGCTGAATTTCCAATGGATCAAAGATTGGATTTACCAGTTGATCTTATTCAATTCACCACTGGGTTTAGTTATGATAAAGGCTCAAAAAAATCTATACTAACCTCTCACCTGGAGAAGAATGAAAGCGTTGGTTTAAAGAGACAAACTACTTACTCATTGTTTCTTGCAGTAAACCAAAAGCTGTGATAAGTATTGGAAATAAAATAATGAAGAGAGAAGACACATTTCCTGTCTTCCAGGAGCTTACAGTTGTGGAGCAAGTATTGCACAGGTACTACACAAAGGAAGACAAAATTGTAAAGTTTGATAAGAATAGTAGAAAAGTAATCTCTTACTTACCCCAAATCCTTCCCATCATCATTTTCTCTTTCTCTTATAAAGATATGAGAAGGGAAATGTTCTCATTTACTGAAAAACACAGTGCAAAGACTGTGAGTGGTATTGTTATGCAGAACCCACTCACACATTTTTCTCTTTAAATAATTCATTCACACCTGCAAGCAAATAGTAGCATGGAATCTTTCTCCACTGAATGGCTGACATAGAGCTGCCTCTTTTTTAGGACCTACCAGACCTCTCATCTGAAACTAACATTGCCTAAATCTCCAAAAGAAGGAACTCAAGTCAGCCAAGTGAGACCTTGAGACTGAAGTCACCCAAAACAGCCTAAAATTTTCATCACATATTGTTTGAGATTTTCAACCTCAGTAGAACTCCAGTAAAATCCCAATCGAGCACTTTCTAATACCTTCTGATAGATTGGTGCCCCTGCTTGGTACAAAAGAGAAACCCTTTTAACCAAGAGGGAAAAATAACCAATAAATAGAATCTGAAAGGAGCTGAAAAATGATTGCCTCTGCAAGCACAAGCTGTTAGTGTGTGTGCAGAATGCTGATGGCCTGGGCTTCTCCAGTTTCTAATGGAAGAGACTCCACAGGGACTTGTGAGTAATTGATCTCCACACATCCAGCAAGCATGCCCCAGACTGGCCTTCAGTTAGTGTGATAGACTGGCCTGCCTTCCTACTACAAAAGATTCTCACAGTCAGGATTTTTCAAAACACAGCAAGGACCATTTTGACCTGGTTCCATTGCTTCCATCATGCATTTAACATATTTAGATTGTAAAGAAAAACTTATAAGAATCCTTCCATCTCTCTTCCTTCCTGTTCTACACTCAACTCTATTCCCTGCTGTGGCTACATTGAGTAATTCTGCCCCTTTTAATTTGTGGATAGAAATAAGATGAAAAGTTCTTGAAAGGAACTTAGAATTCTATGAAGTTTGCCACACACTCTTAGGTCTGACTATGAGGAAGGAAACATTGCATGCCTCATTTTCTTCAGATATGTAAAATAAGTCATCTTGTTTTTGAGATTGTGGTTACATGTAGGAAATCTAAATATAAAAAAATATACACACACATACACAATTTCTTATTTTTGAAAGGAAAGGTCAATAATTCAGCAGACTCTGTCACAACTAGAGTTGAAAGACACCTAAAGTATCATTTCCTCTTCTCTTTTACTGGAAGTTTGAATTCCTATTGCCTCTCCTCCAGTGACTGTGAGTATAACTGACATTAAATGTCTTTGAACTTACTTTGTCATTGGCTTTGGCAAAAAGGGAATACTTATAAAAGGAAGTTCACTTATTTTAGTTGTTATTGTTAAAGCTTTTATTTCTGATCAGCCTAAGTCAATCAGAGTAGGTTGGAAACCCATGGGACAAAAAGGTGTTAAAAGTTGATTTGGTAAGGTTGATCAGGAAGCTGTTATTTGTCTTCGAAGCTGAGACCACAGACCTGTCTTCTATGGGCTATGGACCTCTGTAGCTGATCTTGATTTTCAGTGAGCTCTGGACAGCCCTTCTCTGGTTCCCTTTTGTGATTTGTCCTTGAGGAATAGCTTGACAGAGTTAAATGAACAGGTTGTGAGAATAATTCACATTTGTCTATAAAAAGGAAAGAGAGAGAGAAAAGAGGAGGGCGATGGGAGAGAGAATCAAGCCTCTGTTCACTTTCTTGGACTAAGGAAATGAGTCACTGTTAATATGTAAATGTGTTAGGTTGCAATATATTTAAAGTGTTCAGGTATAAGTTGTTCACACTGTACTTAATATCAGCCAATTGAGTTGATGATCAACTTTGTTAGGAATGAAACGTAGAACACATACTATTTTGGTAAGAAAGATGGTTGAAAAATATCCTAAATGCCATCTAGTGAGAGGTCCCTGGGCAGTCAGCAGTAACCATGGGAGTATTGAGGGTCTTTGTAGAAACTAATAGAAAATGTATGGCCAAGGAAAAATTAAAGCTTATTTACTTGGTATGCTAGCCCAAATTATTTGCCAAAGTTTTCACAAAAAGACTATTGTTTTAAAAAATCAAAACCTAAGGAAAATAATGATTTGCTATGTTGGCAAAACTAAATCAATCTCTGAACCCTAAGAAAAGAAGATCCTGAGAAGAAAAGGTTCTCTTATGGGTATAAAGATTAAGAAGGGGTTAGCAGGGCATGGTGGCACATGGTTGTAGTCCTAGCTGCTTGAGAGGCTGAGGCCAGAGGATTACTTGAGCCCAAGAGTTCAAGGTTGTGGTGTGCTTTGGTTGCATCACTGTGTTCCAGCCCGGGGAACAGAATGAGAGCCTATTGATAAAAATTAAAAAAGAAAAAAGATTGTGAAGAAAGGAATGGGAAAGAGCTCTAACAATGGGATAGAAAGAAATGGGATTGAAAGATATTACCTTTTCGGCCGGGCGCGGTGGTTCACGCCTGTAATCCCAGCACTTTGGGAGGCCGAGGCGGGCGGATCCCAAGGCCAAGAGATCGAGACCATCCTGGCCAACATGGTGAAACCCTGTCTCTACTAAAAATACAAAAAAAAAAAAATTAGCTGGGCGTGGTGGTGCACGCCTGTAGTCCTAGCTACTCGGGAGGCTGAGGCAGGAGAATTGCTTGAACCCGGGAGGCGGAGGTTGCAGTAAGCCGAGGTCGCGCCACTGCACTCCAGCCGGGCGCCTGGTGATGGAGTGAGAGGCTGTCTCAAAAAAAAAAAAAAGATATTACCTTTTCAAATAAGGTAATATCTAGAGGGTAGGACTTCTACTGTTAAATAGATCTCTATGTTGGACAGGTATGGGAGGGGCTGTTGAAAACAGTGAAGATCCAAACATTTAGGTCTTTCACCAGCCAAGTATTTGTAATGGAAGGCTGCTTTATCTCCATGCTTGGAAGTGATCCAGCTCAGAACATCAGCTAGGAATATCGCAGACAGGATTTCTCTCATTAGTTGAAAAGATTGATTCTATTACCTCTAGGGTGCATTTCAACTCTGAGCCATCCAGAAATCACGTTAGAGACTGCCTATGGACTTTCTCTAAATTATAATAGTAACGCTTCACACCTGTCTTCATTGGCTCAGCATCTCTGAAGGGAGGTCTCTTTGTAATACATCCCACAATTTATAATAATTCGTCTATAGAACTGGGCCAAACTCTAAAGAAACTGGATGAGAAAAGTATTCTTTTTATTTTTTTTCTTTATTGTTCAATTACAGCCATTGGGGGATGTCAACAGGAAGATTGTTTTGTTGCTGCTGCTGCTGCTGTTTTCAGTGGAGTCTCACTCTGTTGCCCAGGCTGGGGTGCTGTGGCACAATCTCAGCTCACTGCCACCTCTGCCTCCTGGGTTCAAGTGATTCTCCTGCTTCAGCCTTTTATGTAGCTAGGATTACAGGCACCTGCACGCCTGGCTAATTTTTGTATTTTTTAGTAGAGATGGGGTTTCACCATGTTGGCCAGGCTGGTCTTAAAGTCCCAGCTTCAAGTGATCCACTGGCTTCAGCCTCTCAAAATGCTGGGATTGCAGGCATGAGCCACCACACCTAGCCAGGAAGATTGATTTTACACCAAATAGATCAAAGCCCTTACGCTTTAGCCAAGTCCAGAACCCTAAGCAGGGTCTTGGATGGAGAGAGAGGAAGAAATGAGGTAGGAGCCTTGGTGCAGGAGATCATATTTCAAGTTTTAGGGCCAATCTGGGAAGGAAATATGAATGTCAGTTACTTTCTTTCATTCTGATGTCTGAAGGTAAGTGCTTCCCACACGTTGAGAAGTACTTTGTTCCTGCTCTTGGCATGCCAGCACTCACAGATAGTGGCTAGAACCCATCCCAGAGACATGCACACTTAATGAGGGAACAAATTGCTGAGCACTACATCCAACCTTGGAGATGTCAGTCTGCAGGCAGTCAGGGAAGGCAAGGGTTGTAATTTGAACAAAATGTCACTATTTAGAGATTTTTCTTTTTGTGCTTTTTCTGTGATGATAAATCACAGGTCTGTGCAGGGGATAATAACACAAAATGTTTGACAGCTTTTCTTACAATTGTTTGGCATTCTGTTTGCCTAATTATTGTCAGCATCACCCACGCTGGTATATTGTTGAAGAGAACTGTAGTGCCTGTCAGAGCAGGCACCTGCCATTCTCTTTTCCTCCTCACTCTACTGCTGTCGCTGTGATTATAGTTTGGGCATTGTCCATCTTGGCTGCGGGAAAGCCTTTATTCATCTTGCAGTCCCGTGTCCATGTGGAGATGTGGTTGTGCCATCCAACCAGATGGGAAGACAGAGCAGAAAAAGGAGAATTGCATGAAGGTCAAATCGAGAAAAAGGACAATTTAGTTCAGTTAGGTCCTTTGGTACACTGAGGGACGTGCAGAGAAATCACTTGCTTTATTGGTTTGGATTGGGAAATTACCTATTTATGTAATCACACTGCTTTGAAAGGGGAGGGAATTAATTGCTTTAATTAACTCCAGTAAAGACTAGATTGTCACAAGGGGAGTGTTGACATAATGCGCTTTGAGTGATCTGATATGCTCTTGGAAGCAGTGGCTGAAAATAGTAGCTATCTCTGTAATTGTTCTCCTTTCTCTGGGACCTCACTGATGATGTTCCTGCCATAAACTAGGCTGCCTAGAGGGTCAAAAAAAGAAGGAAAGGTCAAAAAAAAAAAAAAAAAGAGTGGTAAACAGCATATTTCCATAATTACCATTGATTTTTTTTCAGGAGTTTCATTATCATGTCTTTGGTTTCCTCTGATTTAGGCCCATCTAATTTTCCACCAGTAGCTGATTGGGCATAGGAAGCATGCTTGTGTGTTAGGAGGGCACTGGAGTACACCAGTGAGCTAAGACCTTTTTATTTATTTATTTATTTATTTTTTCTAATGAGCTAAGATCTGAAAATGATTTTCATCATGCAGTTAGCTGAAGCCCAGTTAAAAAGGTTGTAGTAGACTGTATGTTTAGATTCAGGCTGAGAATTATGATCATATATAATAAATACATACACATTAGATATATGTGTTGTGTTTGTTATGATTATTCATTTTAATTTTATTTATTTCTTTACTTGATGGGTTCAGTCTTATAATTTGTCAGGTGGGACTGCAGAGACTTTTGAGACTGACTTGCTGATGGGCTCGCCTACTGTTCTAAAGGGAAGCAGCATTCTCCCCTGGCAAGTTTCAGAAAAGGGAAGGCAGCCAGAGAGTGATGCAGAAGGCTGTCCCAGGTGGCAGATTAGAGGGATACACTCAGCATCCCCAACCCTGTGGACGCAGGAAGTACCCTTGGCCTCAGGCATCCTGCAGGCCTAAAGTGTGTTCTGGAGAAAGCCCAGCTCAAAAATCTGATGATAGGCCTGCAGCATTCTCTAAAGACTTTTTTTTTTTTTTTTTGGCTTAGCATTAGGAAATGTTGAGTGATTTAAAAAACAAAAACCAAATAAAGCTACTAAGCATCATTTATGGAGCAATAACATGTTCAAAAGGGAGTAAATAACTTAAGACAGAGGAAACAAGAATATTAAATGTGTCCAGTAGAAAGCTTTAGACGTAAAGATAGAATCACTCCCGTTATGGACCATTGAAAAAAGGACTGTCATTTACATTCTTTTTGGTATTTTTTGGTCATGTAATTGCATATGCACGTATATGTATACATCATAATTATCATACATTCTTGAATTCATGGAAGTATATCTTGGCCAGTGAGCCTCTGTCTTAAAACACATTGGAGTAACCCCATCTCAAAAAGGAATTGTATATTCCACACCTCTCCTACCCTCTTCCACAGAGTGTGTGATGTGTCCTTAAGAGTGTGTTGACGTCATTCAGTTAGGAGTGGGAAGGACCAATATCACCGGATGTTCATTTTGGGAGTCAAGTAAAAATGCAGTGTGTCTTATAGTTTTAGAAATTTCTTACAAGATTATGCAGATATTGCTAGGTCATAATCTCATCGTGGTTATCCATCCTGTGGCTTTCGTTAGATGTCTGAGTTTCCATACAGCACTAGGAACAGTCCCAGGGCCTGCCAGCATTGCTCTTCTAGTTTGCAGACAGACATCTCTGGACCTTGGCCCTAAATTCATTTCTGATACACATCTGGACACAAGGATGGTGCCAGAGAGCACCAAATAGAGTCCTTCCTTCCATCTTTTTGGTGCAAGTTTCTCAGGCTTAGGGTACATTTCCTTGACTAATTGATGTGAAAAGTACAGCATTTTGCTTACTTTTCTGCCACAAGCCTTGCCTCATAGATGTGTTTAGGGGATACCGTGATAGTCTGCTCTTAATATAATTTGTCAACCAAGGCAAAGGAGACACCTCAAAGTCTTTTTGTTATTCTCTGAATTCTGCAGGTATTTTCCACAACAAAATTATGAGGTGCTAAAGCTGGAGGCCTTTGCTGTACAAATAAGAAAAATGAACTCCAGAGAGGTGAAGTAACAGAGCCAGTCTCATTATTGCAAGAAGAGAACCTGAAGCAGTGAGGTTTCCTGACACTTGGTCCAGAACACATTCCCCCTACTCCACATCAGCCTCTTTTTGGTAGTGGAGATCTTCTCTGCACAAAATAGTTCAGAAGAAATGTTGTACATTTTCCCTTTGAATGTACGTGGTGAGAGATAGTCCAATAGCTGGGTGGCATTGTGAGCTTCTAGGACCTCCCAGAAGCTGAGGATCTGTATCCCTGCCATAGGCTGCATCTCCAGCTGGTTTTCTGCCCACTCACAGCCTGCAAGTGTGCAGATGGTGAGGATATCATCATTTCCACCATGGGGGGTGGGGGAAGGAGGAGGGTGGGGGGGTAGAATAGACACTGTTTCATTTAAGTTTATTTCGAATTCCTTGTTGTTTGTCTTGGTAACATTCTCTCACATTTGCAGACATTAACCAACAACTAGGAGGAAAAAATTCTTGTTTTAAGCACAAACATAGAGAAATGGCATCTAATAAAAGGTCTGTCATTTATGGAGAGGGAATGAAGGAGAAAGGAGAAAAAAGCAGAGAATGAAGAGAGTCAAGGAACAAATGAAGAAATAAATTAGAAACAGGCAAGATAGACGGAATGGAAGAGTCCATGACATGGCTCCATCCTATAGTGTTTTTATAATTAAGTAGTGCCTTATACATCAGCCCAGTGTTCACTCTTTGATATAATTGCCTTCTCATCAACATATGCAAAATTACAATTGCACAGTATGAACTCTCAAAGGAAAATGTTAATATTGCCATAATGAGCCTGTCAGTCTTGTGAAAATGAACAGAAACCAGTATGATGGCAGAAGTTAATCTCCAGAGAGTTTAGTGGATCTGGATAATTTACCAGTTATTCAGATCAACTAGACAGCATTAGAATGGCATTACCTTGGAGTGTGTGTCTTGTAGGTTAAAACTCACAATTTTCTGAAGGAAAATTTGAGATAATAAAAGAGTGATTTTTAACCTGTTTCTTTAAGAAAATGATATTTTCAAGAGTTCAAGAGAGTAACTCTTTAATGCATTTAGCTTCGTGTTTTCTGATGACCTTTCTGAAGAGGCTGCCTGTCTGATGCAGGATCTAAATAGCCTGCAGAGAAAAAAAGCATGATTTAAAACTCGAGAGTATTTTGATAGAAAAAGGGTATGTTATTAATTCAGTATTCCAGCTCTGTGCTCTGATACTGAGCTTTGCCTGCCTTCTTTTTTTTCTTGTTTTTGGAGATGGAGTCTTGCTCTGCTGTCTCCCAGGCTGAAGTGCAGTGGTGTCATCTCAGCTCACTGCAACCTCTGTCTCCCGGGTTCAAGCAATTCTCCTGCCTCAGTGGCCAAAGTAGTTGGGATTATAGGTGCCCGCCATCATGCCCAGCTAATTTTTTGTATTTGTAGTAGAGATGGGGTTTCACCATGTTGGCCAGGCTGGTCTCAAACTCCTGACCTCAGGTGATCTGCCTCCCTTGGCCTCCCAAATTGCTAGGATTACAGGCATGAGCCACCGTGCACCACCGTGCCTTCTTACAAAGTGTGGCATTCATTTTGAACCTTAACAGTGTAAGGAAATTGCTTAAGACCCTAATCTCATTTCTATTTTTAATTTATCAGTGACTTAGCAGTTGTAATTAGCTTTTATTATTTTCTTCTTTATTTTTTATTGACATATAATCATTATAAACATTTCTGGAGTATGTGTGATGTTTTGATACATGCATAAAAAGTGTAATGATCAAATCAGGATAATTAGAATATCCTTCATCTCAAACATTTACCATTTCTTTGTGTTGGGAATATTCAAAATTTTTCTTCTAGCTATTTCGAAATATAAAATCATCATTATTAACTATAGTCACCCTATTGTGCTATCAGACACTAGAACTTATTTCTTCTAGTTAAATGTATTCTTGTACCATTAACCAACATTTCTTTATCTGCCCTCCCACTATCCTTCCCAGCTTCTTTTAAGTATCATTCTACTCTCTACCTCTGCAAGATTAACTATTCGTTTATTGCTTGTTTGCTCAACAATTAACAGACTTGTAATCATATTGCATATATGGTTGTATAAAAACACAAACTTTTTCTCATAACTTTATAATAAGAGTATTTTTTGGTATTATATACTCTACACATTTTTGGGAACTGGGACTACTTGTATCTACACTGAATTTATTCATAATACCCCATGTGTATTGAATGAATGAATGAAATTATTGAAGGAGAAATAATTGCATTGTATATATGGTTGGACTAGATAAACGTTTAAAAGACTAGAGTGATGAGTCATTTGAGGCTTCCTGTGCATGTATTTACTTATTAAATGGTGGCTTCCATTAGGCTGAGATTCAGCAGCTCACCTTCTCCTGCAACTTCCAGTCACTGGGAATCACAAAACAAACAAGTTAAATGGCTGAATGAAAAGATCCCCTATAAGACTGCCTTGCACAGCTTATCAAAGTACAGGGGTTAAAGTATTATTAATAAAAGAAAAGAATCATGAGACAATGCAAAGGCCTTACAAGTTTATTTGCAGGTAGTTTACTAAGATGTGAGCCCTGGTCTGCCAGGTTTATCTCTCAGAGTCACAGATGGCCCTGTTTGGAATAAAGACTCTTCCATTCTTGTTATTTCTCCCTCTCTGCCTGCCACCTTGTCCTGCTCTCCTGAGATGAAGCATGCCACACAACAATGAAGAGATTTTCCACATTAGAAGTATTGCCAGCCAGCCACTTCTCTTTGTGTGGGTCTGTTTACACAGTCTCCTTGGCAACATAAGGTAGAAGTTGATTTTTTTTTTTTATATCTCTGACTAGCAGATTTGGTTTTTCCCTTTGTCTGAAGCTTATCTACCTCATGCACTGAATTATTTCTATTGAGTTTTTTTTTTTAATTCTAAGAAGAGAATCATTTTTCACACCTTAGTATTTTAGCAATATCCCCTGTAGGAATCCAATTTTCAGGGGCTCTTAAAAAAAATCTTCGAAGTAATTACTGAATAAAACATTTCTTCTTGATTAGAGCTTGCTACTGTTTAACTCTTCAGAGTAATTTCAGTAGTTTCTATAGACTCTATATATTCTCCCATCTGATGCCTTCATTTAATAGCTGGTGGGAGTTTGGAGCCAACCAGAAAGCCAGAGTGAGAATCAAATTCTGACCCTCCTTAGTTTTGTGATCCAATCATTGGAACTACAGAACAGTTACAGGCACTTGTTTGCATATACATATACTATTTCACCTATACTGTGCTCAAGTACACTGGGGAAACACCCCATTTGCCTTCCCCAAAACTCTAAATTCTAAACCAGTGGAACACAAGGCATATTTAACATAACTCATGGGTAAATGTGGGTTATAGAGAGATTCATACTTTTGGCTAGGAGAAAGTTTCTTTAATAGCAGATCACTACAATAACAACCAAATTATATTCCATAAGTACATCTATTGAAAAGATTAAAATTCTAGAAGAGTCACTCTTCACAGAGGTATGCATCAGACACGAGTCTCTTAACACTCCCTACACTCACACTTACATTTTCCTGCCATGGTATCAGAGCACGTGTATGCTGAAAATTTGTTCAGATCATTTCTATTGTGAAGTACTAGCTAAGAATCACTGATTTTAATGACATTGGAATTAAACTTGAGAGCCTATTATTTGCCAAGGTCTCAGATTGTTTTCTCCAGTTAATACTTGTAATCTCTTCATAATGCATATATTATTCCCAGCTTGTAGATAAAAATCTGAAATTCAAACATGTTAAGTATTTCGTCTACTGTCTAGAGTAAGAATTTTGACTCAGCTTAATTCTAAAATCCTATCCTCTTTACCCTATATTGAATTTCTTTCCTCCAAATAAAATAATCTTTATGTATTTCCAGACAAATTTTATTCTGCTAACATGCTTTATTTATTAGTCATCACAATGTCTCTTTAACAATTTAAGCTAAGGAATTGTTTTGTAGCTTGTTAAATCAGGGTGCTGAACAATGGCTTGGTTAGAATTCCTTTAAAATATCTCACACATACATACACCCTAAAGGTTTTCAGTACAGACCTGGACCAATAGATTTGGATATTTACTATTTAATGTAACGTCAATATCTTTATTTGAAACAAGTACTGCTACTTATCAAAATACTTTTTTTCACTTAAAACCTCCAAATTGAACATCAATTTGTCATTTCCAGTGAAGTCTCCGCCCTTCCTGTCTTAAGTAAGATCGAGGTAGATAATACAGAGGAGAGACACATTTTAAGCCAAATAATAAATTATAGCTTGTCAACATTCTCAGTATTTAAGTGATTCTTTTTGGCAATTTTTACTACCTACAACATGAGAAATACATTGCACTTATTCAAACTGACGGTAATAGTCACACCGACTTTAAGTACAATTTACAAAAAAACAAAGCCAAGATTCTAAAAGCTTGAATATTCTTAGAGGAATCATCTAGGATAGTGCTTCTAAATATGGTGAGAATTGGAAGAAGAGAAACACCTCCTCTCCCTTGACACCTTGTTGGAGACTGTGGCACCGGCCTCTCCACCCATTTAAGCACTAAGGGTTATGAAAATATTACAGAAAGTGGAAAATTATGCAAACGAACAGTACAGAGACTAAATTTTGAAAAACGCTGATGTAATAGGACACATTGCTTTGTTTCTATCCGTTATTTAAAGTAAAGATACCTAAAAGTTTTGCAACCAGTGTTCTCTTTATTTCAAAAAGTTGAGAGTATATACCTCAAAAATGGATAGGCATTTCTAGATCAAAAATCCTATTTTTTACTTGATAGATAATATAACTGAGACATTTCTAATAAGTTAATGTTGGCCCCGGGAGAAATAACATCAAATTTGTTTTGTTCTAGTTAAGATTTCAGCAAGGTAGTGCAGATCTTAGCTTCATCAGTGAACTTAATGAACTTCAAAAGTCATTGAGCTCTTTCCAAAAAACGTAAAATTTTAATACTTATAGTTGACTGATTATAACATCATGAAGAAAATTGGAAAGAGCCATAATTCCATCTCCAGAGCAATGGAATTTTGGGGAAGTTGGTTTTCAGGTTGTGTTTGTTTCCTAGAAGATATTGCAGCAGGACACAAAGGGCCCAGGGACAATTGGCAGGCTGGTCACATCTGAAACTCGGCAAGTCATCCTGTTCTCACTGAATGTCCCTAGAAATAAAAATTACTCTGCCCCTGGTAATGTGGAATCAAATTAAAAGACATCACCAGGTGTAGATTTTTTTCTTTGTTCTGAAATTGTTTATGATCACAAGGTTACTTCACTGTGCGTAGATAAATAATACAACTCCTTCCAACCAGACATGAACCTAAATCCCAAAAGATCAGAATTAGACCTTGGCTATCAATAGCCAGTAATCCCATCTTCAGTCTTTCTCCTGGCTACCATCATCTTAATTTGGATACACATGCCAGTCTATTTATGCCCGTACTATAGATCATGCAAAGGGGAATTGAACGTAGGTTGTTAAACCTAGCAAAAAAGATGACGTAATTCATTACCTCCCCGAAGAAAACCTCAGTAGATATCTTAGTTGGTTCAGACTGATATAACAAAGAACCTTAGACTAGCTGGCTTATAACAACAGAAATGTATTTCCCACAGCTCCAGAGGCTAGAAACACCAAGGTCAAGGCTCTGGCAGAGTCTGTGTCTGGTAAAGTACGACTTCCTGATTCATAGATAGCTACCTTTTCACTGTGCCTTCATGTGATGTGGCAGTAGGGTAAGGGAGCTCTCCAGGGCCTCTTTTATAAGGGCACTAATCTCAATCTTAAGAGTGACCTAATCACCTCCCAAAGGTCCCTACCTCCTAATCCCATCACCCTGGGAGTTAGTTAGAATTTCGATGTATGAGTTTGGAGTGGGGGAAACAAACATTCAGCTAGTAGCAATAGGGAAACTTTAAAATGAATTTCAAATAACTGGAAAACTGACCCCCTATAGTTGGTACTTTATTTTTAATCCATGGTTGGGAACATTCAGGCCTCTTAACATATCTTAATGTCATCAAAAATGTAGAAATTTGTATTTATTCCTTGGAGTGCCATTTACAAAAAAAAACCATAAACCATTTTTAGTATCATAGAGAACACACCTTAAAGAAATCAAGCAATCTGTTTTAAGGGACTCAGAATCACTACCTAAAATCACATTTGAGTTCAGGGACCACACACTTATAAAATATTGCTCTGCCACTTTATTGAGCATTGAATATAGCTGACATGTTTATTTCTGCCTTCAAGTCTATTTCAGGTGATAGTGAACATAGCATTGAACGTGGAGTACTGTTCTATAATCAATTACCTGCAAGACCTTTTAGAAAGTCACTCAACTTCTTTGCGTATTGGGTTTATACTGGGCCTCACCTTTGAAATGAAGGCTGCCAGAGATAATCCCTAAGTCCCTTTCCTCTTGTAAGTTATGTATACATTTTTATTAACATTCTATGTATACATTTGCAGTTACTTTTACTGTATTAGCAAAAAATGTAAAATGGAGTTATAAACTGCAGTGATTAAAATGTTTATCATTTTAACGTAGGCCAATACAGCTAATGTGTCACGTGACTTGCATGCCCTGAATCTTTTTTCCTCATTTTTGTAGCACCATCTGGTGCTCTAGCATAAGGAAGAGTTTATTTAAATAATAACATTAGTAAAATCCATGCCTCAGATCAATCTCTACACACACACAAACACACACACACACACACACACATACACACATATATCTTGGCTGTTTTCTAAAGTTGCTTTGCTGAGGCTTCTTCCATATTCTGAGATTAAGTCTTCTGAAACATGTGGCAAGTGAAATAAAACAAGATACTTCTGTATTTGACTTAACCTAGAGCCTGGCTATTCAGGACAATGGTAGAACTAAGCCGAACTAAGCAACTTGCCTGCACCCATGACAGCGCTCTGGGGACAGTGATCACTCCATTCCAGGCTGCAGAAAGCTAATGTCCTGTGCCTGGAAAACTCACCAAGGCTCAAAGCCTTCACATGGTTAAGAGTTGATTCCAAGGTGCTAACTCCTTGCTTCTGCCCAGGAAAATGGCCAAACTCCCTATAATACTAATCTGTAGGAAATATGCTGGCCTTTCCACCCCAGCATGATTTCACACTAAAATGGCTATTCCTCACTCTTCGGATATTATGTTTCAGAACATGTAGGAAAAGATGAAAGAATCCAAGGCAATAATGAAAAATACTGTCTGTCTTTTTTCTTTTTTAGCAGAAATCTGTTAGAGCACAAGCTTTGCCAGGCACTGGTAGCTAGACTGGGCTTGCACAGCCCTGGTCACATCTAACCATTTTCCTTTAAAGTGACAGACTTAAATAAAAAAAATTCCTCAGAGGTGTCATAATAGAATCCTATGAAAAAATAGCCAGAATTTAAAAACTTGTATGTTTAAGAGAATTCTAGCCTCCCATGGACAGCCTCAGTCTGAAAGCATATCAAAGCAATATGACTTCACCATCCATCTTCTGGAATTAATGAAGTAGCAATGACTTTTCCTTACGAAAGGTCTGTTTGGAGGGCAGTGTTGGAAACACAATGCACTCAACTGGCAGACCGTGAAGGCAAGATGTGCAGAGGAACTGACTGCACAGGAATCAATCCTGAGCAGACTGATTACCCCATAGCGTCTGGCTAAGCCACTGTTGTTTGAGGTTCTGCTGAATAAAACTCATGGAAGAAGAAATGAACAAAGTCTGTCTTCAGGACTAGTTGGAAGCTTTTACAATGATCCATACCAAGTAAAACTCAAGAAAAAAATTTAGTTGCCCTATTTGACTCTGGCCAAAAGTTGCATGATTGCAGGGTAAACCCAATAAAAGCAGCCGTTTTGAAGTGGAATCAGGACTACAGTCTGCATATTTCAAGTTTCCCCTATTGAGAATGCATTTCTAAGGTAAAACCGAGATAGATATGTACCACATGCTTGTCGTGTGTGTGTAACCACCCATAACCAAGATGTGTAGCTATAAAACCTACATCTGGAATACGTTTTTTTTGCTTTTCAACTTCTATGTGCACAGTTTAAAAACTAAGTATTGCCTAAGCAGAAAAAGAAGCAATTAAAACCTATGCACACTTTTAAAAGAAAAGAGGCTAATTGAAAAGGTATTTCTTGGAACTAGTCCAAAACAGGTCATATGGCATAATGATTAAAATCATAGGTTGCTGAGATGGACCTGTGAAATCCTAGCCCAGCTACTTCTAACTGTGTAACCTTGGTCAAGTTCCTTGACTTATATAAACATCAGTTTCCTCATCCATGAAATGGGTCTTGAATGAAATAATGTATATAAAGCATTCAATAGGCTCTGTTACAAATCTCTTACCATTCTACAAGATTTCATTGTAACTTAGAAAATGGACATGATGTCAATCTCAGGATATTTTTCATGATTTTAAAATGTGTTTTTCACAATATATATCACAGGAGAGCAGCAGATAATCCAGAGAAGGGATTAATTTTTAAAAATAAGATTTGACTTTTTACGTAATGTAAAACAAAATGACAATGTTAATGCAAAGACATGTCTGGTTTTGCCTGGTTTGTTTTGCTAAATTCGGTGGTTCAAGTGTATCTTGTACATTACCAGTTCTTTTCAAAGCAGAAGCAAACAGGTACATATATAGCACAGAGTCAGAGTGTGCAAAAGTTTTACCCAGTCAAATTCCGGGATTGCTATGTCATCCTCCCACGCACTTTGTCCTGAGAAAATGCCACTAACCCACTTTAGATTTGCACATTATTCTTCTGGTGGACACTTGGCCTTTTACTGTGAATTTTGTCATAAGGAAAATAATGACTTGAACATATTTCTTAACAGATACTCAGTGTGACTACATAGCATATGTTGAGAGCTGGAGAGAGATATCAGAGAGATCAGGTATAGGCTCCCAAACTAAAGAGCTGGGTTCCACTAGGGAGAGAGAGATCTGTACTTAGAACAGCAAAAGGAATAGAATTCCAAGCCTCTCTTATGTGCCACTTCCATAAGACTGAGTCAATTGGAGTGGGAATGATTCTTAATTTATACTAAATTCGTCTTTTGATTATTTTCGTGGCTATCACATATGGTGCATATCCTAGGCCATTTCAGGTTGCTCAGTTGTATTTGTTGCCTCTTTTTAACATAGCCATTTATATAACTCTTTCAAGAGCCAGGAAGCTACCTTTGAACACTGTAAATTGTCAAATGGTTCTTGATTTACGAGGTTCCTTATCACTTGGCAAATATGTACAGCAGACCTTTTCCAGAGAATGAGTGCACTGGGACTTACCCCCCAGACATTCCTTCTCTTTGTTAAACAAACCCACAGCGTCAGGCAGGGACTCCAGCAACGCTTTCCTTGGGAGGAAGAAACCTCCAGATTTCAGGAGCGCCCTCCAGTGGCTGCTCTGCTGTCTAACTAATCCTCTACTGATTTCCCCAAGGCTGACTGAGACGGCACTTCTTACAGAGCTAAAGCCCAGCTGAAAACCGAGGTTGGATCTTCTCACTTGGAAATATCCAGCAGTAGGAAAAGGCTTCTGTCATTGCATACACAGGCTAAAATCGACGAGTGCTTTGTGGCTTTGTGTCTTCTTTGTGGATTTGGTGGGTTTTTTTTTTTTTGGTTTTTCATATCATGAACACCACTTGCCTACTCAACTCCAAAAACAACATTCTCTTACAGCAATTGCCAGGGAAAAACATGAGGTGGAAAAATCAGAGTAATGTCTTCCCTTGGGGTGAGATTATACAGGAAAAGTCATCGGACAACTCCCAACCTGGGCTTCACAGGTCAGCAGGAAAGGCTGTCATTACCTTAGCTTTGTTGGGAAATTTAAAGAGATAATAGAAGTGGAAAAGCTCAGGAGACTCTCATGTAGCAGATACTCAGTAAATGATGGCTGTTAGCCCATGGGTGGCTTCATGTGCACGGACACTTTCATAATCCATCCCCCACCACTAAACCAAGAGTCCAAGGCATTTACTTAATTTCTAACCCCCTAGTGAGGAACTATCAGGAAGGTTCAAAATTTCTATGTAGGAAAGCTTAAAGGAGGTGATCTGGTTCGAATGTAAGGCCTGCAGCTGTGTTTTCACAGCCCTTTCCTTTAAATTGCTCAAATGTTCATTTTTGAATATCAAAAGGGCTGCTGGTGGAGCGTTGTCCCCCAGACCCTAGACCCTCCGTAATTACTCAGAAATGTCACAGTCTGCCTAGAAGCTATCCATTCTACCCACTTTCCTTTTACCTTGCTCCAGTTTCAAGTATTCCCCTTGAGGTTTTAGAAATAATGTTTGTTTATCCAGCACTTAGACTCATCAGAGGGAGGGAGGCACTAGAGCATTCACATGGAATTCCTCCCCCACTTGAATATTTGTCAGGAAAAAAAAAATAGATTCAACTATAAATGTGCAGCAGAGTTGGTGCCTTCCCACTGTGAATGTATTTTCAAGTGCACGGACCAAACCACCACAAAGGAGAAATGCAGTACCCTTCCAAAAATATACAGCGCTGATGTGATGTTGCATTCCTTTGTTCATTTTCCCAGAGGCAGGCTACAGGGCCATAGGCTCCATTTGAATAGATTTCTTAGTCTAAAACAGAGGTGAAATCAAGCTCATAGCCATGATGTCACTTTTTTTTTAAATACTGAACTTAGATTTGAGAAATCTTTCTTTTATCTTTTCTTTATTGAGACAGGGTCTCACTTTGTTATGAGGCTGGAATGCAGTGGGGTGATCTTGGCTCACTACAACCTACATCTCCTAGGCTCAAGTGACCCTCCCACCTCAGCCTCTCAAGTAGCTGGGACCATAGACACTCACTACCACACCCAGTTACTCCTTTTGTATTTTTGGTAGAGACAGGGTTTTATCATGTTGCCCAGGCTGGTCTTGAACTCCTGAGACTCAAGCAATCCACCCACTTTGGCCTCCCAAAGTGCTGGGATTATGGACGTGAACAAGCATGCCTGGCCTTTATTTTCATGAACTGAAAATAGCTCTAGTAAGTTCTGAATTAACTCAGTTAAACATGTAGGAGTTTCCTTAATATTCAATGCCTCACAGCTATGTCATGTAGAAACTAAGGGCCATGAAATGAGCCTTCAATGTCTGTACTCCTGCTTTTACTGGACATTCAGTAGGCACTTATATCCGTGTTTGGTGAAGGAATGAACGAATGATCTGGCATACTACCTTGTATATCTCTGCAACGATCTCAGATTTAGGAAAATGATCTTAACCATGGAATAAAGGCCAAAGCCTCATTAACTTTGCTTTTATGAAAATGGAGATAGCACAAAGTATACCTTAATTGTGAAGTTTATCTTTCTCCTCTGGCTAACTTTGCCCAGAGACAAAAATTTAGTCTCTTTTTTTTCTAAGCAAGTCTAGAAAGTCTTGAAACACATGTCATGGTTGTATTTGTAGTCCTCTTTGGTTTCTTGTTATTTCTTGTAATTATAGATACCATATTTTAAAATCTCTGGGTTTTGGTTTGCTTCTTCCTGGATGGATAAGGCAATACCATGAGTAAATGTTGAAAGAGGTGCCTAATGCAAAGAACTGGTGGCAGCTGTTTCTCTGACATTCATAAACCTTTGACATTCAAAATGGTATCCATGTAGAGCCTCACAAAGGGAAAGTCAAATTGCTGGGTGCAACCATTGTTCTTGTTTGTGGATGGAGATTTATAATTATACCCTTGTCTGCTCAGAGCACACGCCATAGGGAGAAGCAGCATAAACACAGACAGCATGGCAGGCAAGCCAGTACAACAATGAGGTTACAAATTATACAAAGCGATTTCACCATTCATGAAATAAGCCTTATTTGCAAATATGAGATGAAATGTGGACCTTTTATCTTGATGTTTTAGTTTGTTTTCCAAAATTATATTCACAAAGAACTAGACAGGCTTACTTAAGCATCTTTGATGTTTTCATTCTGGCCTGCGGTAAAATTCTAATGGACACAGTTCTCCTAAGTATTCTCATCTTCATATATTCTCTCTCTCTCTCTCTCTCTCTTTTTCTCCCTCCCTCTCTCACACACAGACACACATCCTTCTCACACTTACGTTGTAAGGCATTACTACTTTATATAACAATGTAGTCAAAATTGAGACATCATAGCCCCATTATATTTATATTTTGGAGGTCTGCCCCAAAGTTAGTAGCAAACTATAGGAAATAGACCAAATTATTGAATGGATTAGGAACTATGCATAATTACTATTTTCTATTTTTAATATTTATCCCAATATTCAACATAAATATACTGTTTTGAGAATAAGAAAAATAAACTCATATCTGTTTATTTTTCTGTCTGTCTATTAGTCAGTCTGGTCTTACTAGATTGGAACAAACAGCCAATGCTTATGGTGAAAAAGCTCATAGTCCTTAGGGGTTATGATGGGTGACAGGTCACTCTCAGAGTCTGTGGGGTTCTTCTCTAAAGTAGAGGACTCAGTATGAGTGTCTGTCACAAGCTCTGAATTGGGATTAGATGGATCGCTGTCATACCCATCCTTCCCTACTCTCTTGTGGTTTGCAGAATTTGAAAAAGACAGAAAAATTATTCATACCTCAAAGTTGGAGGAGAGCAAAGAAAAGGTCAAAGGGAGACAGGTATTTATGCTCACACATCAGGTACTTTACTCATGTTGTGCTTTTCAATACCTGTGAGGAAGGAATTTATTTATTATGTATTTTTAAATTTCAATTTTTGTTTTTGATAGGGGGGTACATGTGCAGATTTGTTACATGGGTTTTTGTGTGATGCTGAGGTTTAGGGTGTGGATCTCATCACTCAGGTAGTGAGTACAGTACTCATAAGGTAGTTTTTCAACCCATGCCCCCTATTCCAGATAGTTCAGAGAGTCTGTTGTTCCCACGTTTATGTCATGTATGCTCAGTGATTCGCTCCCATTTTTAAGTGAGAACATGTGGTATTTGGTTTTCTGTTGCTGTGTTAATTTGCTTAGGATTATGGCCTCCAGTGGCAGCCATATTGCTGCCAAAAACATGATTTTGTTCTTTTTCATGGCTGTGTAATATTCCATGGTGTATATATACCACAGTCTTTATCCAGTCCACCACTGATGGGCACCTAAGTTGCTTCCATGCCTTTGCTGTTGCAAATGGCACAGTGATGAACAGGCAAGTGCATGTGCCTTTTTCATAAAATGATTCATTTTCCTTTGGGTATATACCCAACAATGGGATTGCTGAGTTTAATAGTCCCTCTGCTTTAAGTTCTTTAAGAAATCAAGGAAGAAATTTATTACCTCTATTTTAAAAGTGACAAATATACCTTTGGGTCAATTTTTTTTTTTGAGTCAAGGTATCATTCTGCCACCCAGGCTGGAGTGCAACGGCTTGATCATGGGTCACTGCGGCTTTGAACTCCTGGGTTTATGCAATCCTTCTCCCTCAGCCTCCTAAGCAGCTGGTACTACAGTCAGGAGCCACCATGCCCGGCTTTACTTTTAAACTAGAAAAATGTCCTTGGTAAATAGTGAATGCTCAAGAAATATTTATGGAATGAATTATTTTAGTAATACAGATTTATATGGCTTTGCATATCTTATATATCAGCGTATTTATATAAAAAGTGTTCATAAATGCACACTCATGTGCAAACATGTGAACAATAGAGACATAGCCCCTCTGGGACTTGCTGGATATAGCAGGAATTTTTTTCTATCTCTAATACTACAGTGGAGTTTGACTCAAATCATGTCATATCCCAGCTGTGATGTTGCATTGGGTCCAGTTCAAGTGCCAAAAGCTCAGCCGAGAGGAAGCCAAAACAATCACATCCTGAACGGTTAGAGTATTTTCTACCCATCATCACTGTGTGACACACTGTCTCAGCGACCTTCTAGAGCCTGGGGAGTGCTCCGCTCTGCCAGAGACTTGACTCGGCACAGAGCCTGCCACATCGTCAAGCCTTGGCAAGAGTTACATAATAAGTATTCTCTGTATCTAGGGATAATCATTTCCCACTCATATTTTATAACAGCGAAGGCTTCCTTTCCACCCAATATTATGCCATAACTGTGTGCACAAAATGATATACTGGATTCCTAATTCATCATCAGATAACTTTAAGCTAAGCTCCATAGATGTTTCCCAGGCTCTTGACTTGGAGGTAGGCACTGGTTTCACAGTTGGCTTCCTTATGAGCCTGGGACGTTTGATTCACATGACTTCAGAGTACAGAAGAGGTGAAGTAATGGTTACAGATTGAGAAAACTGACTCTTCTCTTATAAACATAAGATATTAATTCATTTTCCATGGGTAAAAATAGTCATCTATGTGCAATCAACATATTTAGTGAGGAGATACCTACTTTAAGGAGGATACCGAAATTGTGCTTTATTTAGCAAATTGTACTTGACTCCTGTGACAATGCAAGTGGGCAAAGTTCAGATATTCAAATTCACAACTTGATTTCTTTCCTTCGGGAAAGAATGCACCAGCTTTAACCAGCAGCAGAGAAGGCTGTAGTTCACAAGGCAGCACTGTGACTGTGCATGGGGGGAGGAGAGCCAGAAAACCACACTCCAGTGCGGCCCTACCTCATTTACTTGTGTGCCTCAGACAAATCACCTAACTTTTTTAGGCATGGGTTCCCTAATCTGTAATGCAATGGGTTGAAAAGATGTCCTTTAGGTCTCTTAGCTCTTAAAACATTATAGACCTAAATCTGTTTATCTCCTGTCAGTAGAAAGCCTAAAGATGACAGAAATTAGAAAAAATCTCCAGATAACTCAGTGATCTTGGTATGTGCCATTTAGACAGCTGATGGTCAAATATACTTCCATCAACAGTAGGAGCAGTAATTGGGCAATATTAAAGATAAACACTAAAAAGCTAGAATTTGGGTACAGTGTTCACTTTCAAATAAATCTATTTTATGCCCCTTTTTGCAAGCTTGACATTGGCTGACTGTAGTTTCCTTTTGAGATGAAGATTACTATGGTATGATGTAGTCAGATTCTAGTTGGCAAACTTCACTAAAAAATTTAGAAGCCTCCATAAAGTTCTTTTTTTTTTTCTGCTGCAATTTCATTAAAATTCATTTGGGAAACTATATTGCCTCAATAATAGAATTGTATCCTATGTTTTGGAACTGTCTCCATGACAACAGTAACAGGTGCAAGTCCTGGCATATGCATATGTTCATTTAAAAGGTTACTGCAATTATCCCTGTAAAGGCAAATTTTACTGCAAATAGCATCCAAGTACCTACATTGTTACTCTTAGGGGGCAAATGGCTTCTATATATAATGATATACATTACTTTCCTCCAGATGAAAAAAATATATAAAAATAAAAGCTCAGAATACTGAGTTTATATAATAGAAACTCATACTTAACTTTTTAATAGACTATAAATGCAGATTTAAGAAATATAGAAGACTGACTGCATAGCTCTAGCTTGGGGAATAGTGCCCATAAGAAACAGAAGACAAAGTTGGACAGTAATGGGAAGTTATTAGGACTGCTTCCACAAAGGCCATTCAATGTGAGAATGTAGGTCTAATTCCCTTCCCTATCCTCGCTAATCCCTAATCTCTTTGTGTAGATAGATGCCATTCAAAAGGCAAACCACTCTGTATAAACCTTGTTATCCCTTGAAAAAAAAAAAACTAAAATTAAAAAAAAAATAGTAACTTGTACCATATTCACATGCTCCATCTCTCTTAAAATAATACAAAATAATACAGTCTGTCTGTAATCAAAACATCTATGTGCCAATCAAAAGATGACACACCCACCTGTATGCCCCTGATTTCTTCTGCCTTCCATTACATTCCTACAACCTAGATACCCAGAGTTAAGAGTTTAAAAGAAGGCAGAGAACAAATGTCTTTTTGAAATGTTCAAGGTCTCCTATGGTTTTCCATTTCCAAAGCCCTGTAACTGGATCCTGACCCTTTGTACTTTGACCTTCAATAACCTACTACCTCTCCCAGGCCTTGCTGGAGGTTTTGAACTGGATCTATTGCCTGCTAAAATGTTACTTGCCTGCTTTATCTTAGAACACAGTCTCATTCTATTAGATTTTCATCTCAGAAAACTTATCTTACTATTTGCTCTCACACTGCTGGTTCCTAGTCTAGTGCCTCCTATATCATAGGTATTCCAGGCCAGTCCAGGCACACCCAAGCTTGTTTCCAGTGGCCCTAACCTAGGCTAGATTCATTCAAATGAGAATGCTGAAAAAATAGGTTCCCAAAGCAAATTGCTTATATAGGTGATGATCAAAGAGGAACACCTACTATTGATGTAGATGTTGCTAGTTCTTAATGAAAAATACACACACCAGACAGCGGCTTAACCTAAGGGGTTTGTCTTCCAAGTCAGATTTATGTGAAAGAGATGAGAGAATATAATTGTCCAAAGTTCAGGGGAGGAGATCAGTGTAAGGAGATCTGCAGAAGAATTAATTGTAAGATGAAGGTAAGAACACTCGATTCATGACAGATGGGAAACCCATTTGAAGTGAGTTCTGGAAGACAAGAATGAATATTTTAACCTAGACTCAAAGAAAAAAAGAGAGGGTGAAAAGAGGGAAACTAGATGTAGCTATTTTGAGAGAAATGGGCAGCCACCCTCCAAAGTATCACCTCTGAAGATTAAATGGGAAGATTTGAAATTCTGAGCAACCCGAATGACCTGCAGATGTGGATTAGGTATCTACCCAAACAATTAGATGTGAATGCCAAAAGTGCGATGCACATTTTCCATGTCTAATGTTTGTGCATGCATATATTACACTCTTCAGAATTTAACTCCATTTTAGTTCTCTACTTGTCATGGCACCTCTTTCAGCTCAGAAAATAACTGTCCCAAGAACCAGCACCTCTCTTGGGCAAGTGGCATTTCTCAGTCTTCTGGAAACTGAGCATTCCTTATCTTATGCCTTAAGACAAAGCAGGCCAGGAAGATTTTAGAAGCAATGAGTACAGTTCAGAGAATCAAGCAAGGCCTGGGAGAGGTGGCAGGTCACTAAAGATTAGGCTTCATTTCCAACTACTGCTCGGTTTGATGATAAAGTCCAGACGCTTGACTATTTGTGCATCACACAAAACAGCCTCGTTTCAAACCACACCCACTATTTTTGCTTTCCACATAGATGGCAGCAGATATCTGCATGTGGAAAACTCCCTCCCATCAGAGGCAAGTTTTCAAAAAATGGCAAAGTGGCTCTTTCAAATGCAGAATGAACAGAGCCATCGTAGTAATCTGTTTATGAAAGTATGTTTAGTTTTGGTTCTTGTAAGCTGTAAGAAAATATGGGATAGAGCAGAACTTGATTTGCTTACAACATTTCGCATTACATTTTATATAAATATCTATGTATGTTCATTAATTCTAAATGATAGTCAATTATAGTTTTAAAGAAAAACTGAACAATCACATCGTAGCATTTTTTATTCTTTGAACTATTTATAATGTGCATGCGTCTATCATGCGTATCCTTCATAGAGGTTAAGTATGAGTTGATCTAGAAAGTCATAATTGTCTCATTTGTTGAATGAAGATTTTGGAACAGGTGAAGGCAAGTGTTTATTTCGTTTCACCTAGTGGATCTAAGCAGCATTTCTCACTTGAGCTGAGGTGTAATGTGTGGCTGTTATAATGAAAGCCATCCTCTAGGCTGCTTATAAAGAACCACTGATGGAATTAGGATGAGGTAGTAAAGGTCACGGCATTCTAGGAAGTGTTAAAGTCATGAAAAAAGTGATAACAGCAAGAAGCTTATGTGTTGCAGGGTTTTTCTGGAGCCAAGGATTTCTATAAACAAAAGTAGGGGAAGAAAAGACACCTAGCAAAACTAGAATCTTTAGATGTTTCTGGACTAGCGGGACCTTCCTATTATCCAGTACTCTTCTTATCATAGGACGGCTTGCCTTTCAGCCTGGAGTCTAAGAAAGAGCTCCAAAGTGGAGATCGAGAGATGAATTGTAGCCGTAGCTCTGATGCCAACTCTGTAACTTGTAAACAATCAGTTCTTCTTTCTGGAGTTCAGTTTCAAATTTGAGTAAGAGTTTTGGATTAGTTGATCTCGAAGGTCTTTTACAGAACAACAATAACAACATAAAATGTATGTGATTCCATCACAGAAAACATGAACTTACATAGCTTTTGCTACTGATGTTATAATCGTAACTAGACTGTCTTAGGTGTACACTCTATATCTTTAACCTATATACTTTTGCCTAATACTTTTTTACATGTGCATAACTGTCCTTTAAAGAACCAAACACACAATACAAGGAGGCAGAAAGTAATGTATAAGATACAGAACACAAATTTTGCCAGGCTAGTTCCAGAAGCATCTCCAGAAAAGTGTAGTTGTTAGGTTATGCTGGGAGGATCACAATGAACCCTTCCGGGAAAGGACATGGATATGACACACATTAACGACACTAGTGAGGTGTTCTGAAAATATGAAGAGCTATAAGGACTTGTTTAGATTTGCCATTGGAGAGTCTTGCAAATCAATATCAACTCTTGGTTGACTGAACAAATAAAGTTTTGTAGCTGCGCAGATAACACCGAAGAGAGTTTCATCCAAGGACAAGTTCTATTGAAAAGAATTAAAGAGATTCTCTAACAGGTGTTTTTAAGTGTTTTCTCTGTTTAATTTATTCCCAAATTGTGATTGGTATCTGTAATTACAAATATTTATAGGAAAATATATTTCTGATCAACAGTGGCATTTGCATTTTTCTCTTTTTTATCATTACAATTGTGAAAATAGTATTCATGCAACTTAGTAGAGTCATAGACCATTCAGTATCTCTAACTGGTACCTTTTCCACTCAAGTTTTATCCCTTTGTTAAGGAACCAGTTCAATTTACATGTGATCAGCAGCCAGGTAAACAGCTTTTAGGGACATGGTCAAAATGAAAGATAAAAAATCAGTTCAGCTTTATGGTTATGGTTATTAGATTATGTATAAAATAATTTGCTAGCATGTGAACATTTTGGCACTGCATGTAACCATTATGAAATTAACCATAATGATGGCTTGAGTATGTGAAAAGGTTATGCTTGCTTTTCCTTTCTTATGGTTAATAAAAGGAGGCAATATAGCAAAATATGTTATTTGCAAGAGGAACTGTAAAGTGAACACCTTCCATATAACAAAAACATGCTGTAAATTTCTCTGACAATAACTATAGCTTGATTCCACCCTACTCCACCCCTGATACCTCACCTTGGATTGGTGATAAACTCTAGTTGCTTGACTATTTGTGCATTGAAACAGGTTGATTTTAAACTGCTTTGAGGCTCACCCACCGTTTCTGCATTCAGCGTAGATGGCAGCGGATAGCTGCATGGAAAAGCTCCCCGTCACCCAAACCTTTAATGAGTACTAGAATACAGCAATAATGGAGTTGGCCCACAAGAAGACCTAGGGGTCTTTTCATTAAATGAAGTTCACTGATGCCAATGCATGACTGCCTACGCCAGGTCCCACAGCAGGACTTTTGCCACTGTGGGATTTTGGCTGCAGCTGTTGGCTTCTGCTGTTGAATTCCCCAGCTTTGCTTCTTAGGAAGCTGCAGCTGCCTCCAGTTGGCTTTAATTCCAGTGTCATGCCAGTGTAGACAGCAGCATTTCCACAGCCTTTTCCACGTCATCGTGTGGTCCTAAACATGAAAACTATATCTATGATGCTTTAAGTATAAGAATTCTCACATAAGCATATTTGATCCTTGTTTGGTGTGTATGTGATCTTTGCATAGGAATACTTAATGTCTACTGCAGGATGGGAAAAATATTATGTACATGATGTCGAGGCTTGGATAACCTTTATACTGTTATGAAAATATACTGAATCACTGATGTGCATAGTTCTGTATTCCATAGCAGTGAACAGGACTTTGTCAACACTTGGACTGATGAAAGCCAGTCATTAAGGAAAATTGTTTTTTAATTAAATAAATAATTGCATTAGGGAAAAAAAAGTACATTTAAGCCCACATTATGAATATTCTCATTACATTTCCACTTGTGTCGTTCATCAGCACAATCTGAATTTTATGTATGTAAAATGAGGCTAATAATCATTTCTAGACTTGAAGCCCTTTGAAGGCAGGGAGCAGCTCATTGTTCTCTGAGTTTCTCCTAAGATACAGGAACAAAGAATCTGAACAACACACCTAACTCTTTGTTCATAATATATATCACTGCCCTGTCATGGTTTAGTGCCTTAGTGCTGGGTATATGGAATTAGAGACAAAAAGGCATCACCCCTAATTCCAAAGAACCTCATCAAGGAGATTTATTATTATTAAACTTTTAAGTTTAGGGCTACAAGTACAGGTTTGTTACATAGATAAACTGTGTCATGGGGGTTTGCTGTACAGATTATTTCATCACTTAGGTGTTAAGCCTAGTATCAATGTTTCTTTCTGAACGTCTCCCTCCTCCTACCCTCCACCATCCAAAAGACCCTGGTGTGTGTTATTCCCCTCCCTGTGTCTATGTGATCTCGTCATTTAGCTCCCACGTATAAGTGAGAACGTGTAGTATTTGGTTGTCTGTTCCTGTGTTAGTTTGCTAAGGATAATGGCCTCCAGCTCCCCCCATGTCCCTGCAAAGGATGTGGTTATTTGCATATGCTATGACTAGGGTATAAAGAAAGGAAAACAGAACATTCTGTGAGATTACAGAGTATGGTACTCATTCAACCTCAAGCAAGAGTGGTGGGAAAGAAAAAGAGTAGGGGAGATACTCTATTATAGATAGGACCCCTGTTTTCTAGTTGAAAATAACTTTACTGTGGAGACTACATTAACCCACAAAATAAAGAGCCATAAAGAAGTACGAACGTATGTATTGAATTTAAGATATGAGTTTTTTGTTATATAAATGTGCACTCTGAATGAAGAGACTCCCCAAACAGGGTTTGTGTGAGTAGCATGACTGTTTATTCACCCGGGTGTGGGCAGGCTGAGTCCGAAAAGAGAGTCAGTGGAGGGACAGGAGTTGGTTTTATAGGTTCAGGGTAGGCAGTGGGAAGTTACAGAAGTTACAGCTTAGGGTGGGCTTTTCAAGCTGGGAGGGGGTCATAGGGTCTGGAGGCACGAGGTTGACCAAGGTCGGTTACAAAGTCCAATGGCCTTGTCAATTGAGGCCAGAATAAGAAACAATAGAAGAATGTCTCAGGTTAGTTAGGTGCCACAGAGATTGATCATTCTTCCGCTTTCCAGTTACTTCAGGTTTTCTAATTCCAGAAAGCACTCCAGAGGTGTACGTGTGGGTCACGGAAGTTGTCATGCCGTCCACAGTGTGATCAGACCTTACAATAAAGAGTTCTAAGATCAGAACTTTTGACACCCAGCCAGAATAATTAAGAAAATCCCATAGAGAAAGAGGGTCTGGAAGTATTACTGCCTACTACCCCATTTAAAACTTGGTGGTGAGCCCCATCAAGTAATGTGCCTGTTAAAAAATGTCTTTTAGTTGTGATCATTTTTCTAGCTCTTTGTTTTTCAGGAGAGCTATTTTGACATCGAACAGTATTAGATTTGTTTTGTCCACATGTTTTTTTATACCTCCAGGCCATTACATTAGCAGTGTTACTACACTTACCTTCTATTAATAGATGCTCATTAGTGGCACTTCCATTAACGAATATCAGGATTATACTAAAAGCTACCAAGTCATCTTTTAGATCGTTCATTAGCAGTTGGATGCCTGCATTTGCTACCCTTATGGACATTCACGTGTGTACACATTAGTCAAAGATGCTTCCACTTCGTCTCAGTAGGAAACAACCTATAAGTCTTTCTAACAAACACCCACACTGTTGGCTCTTGTCTTCTACCCCTAGAGTGGAGGGGAGCAGGGTGGAAGAATCCAGACCTTTTCCAGAATCCTGAGTGACTGTAGTGGACTCCTTTGTAGAGGAAGGATTTAGAGAGGCAAGATCTGTAGGATCTGTCTATAGAAGCCAGATTATTCTCAAGTGCCTTGGCACTCTAGGCTTTCCCTGTGCCTAAGCAGATGCATGATTCCTGCATGCAGTGTATACATTTCCAAGCGTTCATTATAATTTCTTATGGATCACAGTGCCGACCCTAGAAATCATGGAAGTTTGCAGCACAATGAATATACATGCCATGTAATGCATCCAAACCTCCAGCTTCTCTTGAGCCTTGGAGCATTATGTAATTACAGAGAAGTTGAACAAATTCAGCAAGGCTAAGTTTGAGTAATTACATTGCAAGAATGAAACCAGACCAATTTGCCATCCTTTGCCCTTCCCATTGCCCAGCAGGCTCCCCTGTGCTTGTGAAGTAGCTGTCATAGCAAGGCCTGACTTTGAGAGGGAAAGCGATAAAACCAACTGCCACCTCATGTAATGTAAAACAGGTAAGTTATCCAGACTAATTGGAAGCAAAGCTGGTTTGAGAATTCATCATAAGCCTGTGTGGAAAAGAGAGTATTGTTTGCCATCCTATTTATTTGTTTGCTAATCTAGTGGAGCTTACCAATTATGTAAAAGCATCAGGATTGTCTGCAAAGCAATGTATAAATAGAGCAACTCTAACACTGAAGCTTGCCATTCAAGTGATAAATGTACTTGTCTGTGTCTAGCAGCTCACAAAATTACACCAGAGGCATCTGTTTATCCAGGTGAGGCCAAGGTAAAGTGTGATGCTTAAGTTATGGCGTCACCACGAGGCAACTTTGGGAGGGGATTTCACCTCCCCATCCATCTCCATCAACCATCCCAATCCCCACTGGAACACTGTCTAAGAAAAAATAAAGGGTTTAATAGACATAGGTAAGTGCAGCTTTAAGATTAAGTTCCCTGTTTGAACCTGATTTCCATCCTGAGCCCTTTACACAGAAATTAGGCATCCTTTACTGGGTGCAAGAGATTCTGCAGGATTCGTTATAGTCTTTGAGTCCATCCCACATCTGGTGCCTTCTTCCCAATCACCACATTCTTTTGTTTAAAGAAAAAGACAAAGAAGAGAATAGGACAAATGCCATTGTCTAGACAAGAGGAAACTATTAGTTGCCATAAATATGATTAAAAGAACTAGCATATGGATGGGTACCAACTGTGTGCCAAATACTATTTTAAAGACCTTATGTATACTTCCTTATTGAATATTCAAATTCAATTTGAGATATTGGTTTTCATTCCCACTATACAAATAGGGAAATGAAAGCTTAACACTATCACACAGCTAGCCAGAATTAAAGCCACTGGAATGCAAACTACCCTGCGGACAGTAAGGTGACTCCTTGGTTTCTTTTGGACCAGTCGCTCAGAGGATAAAGTGGGATACAAGTCCTATGGTTATCTACTGAAAACCTAAGACTTCAACCCTTCAGGGAAGCTGTTGTGTTAAATGGAAAAATCAAGAAACAAGAAATGATAGGTCCAAGTTCTAGCCTCCTGATCTGTCAAACATGAACTTCACTCTCGCCTTCTGCAGAAGATGAGGCGATAGTCCTACATCAGGAGTTGTAAAAATTAAGCAAATCTCAAGCCTGATGATAACTCACCATTACTTGTGCAGCTTTAAAAATGTCACTTGCCTAGCTCTAACTCAAAGCCTAAGGAATCAATTTGTCTACTGGGTACTGGGTTGAAACAGGTAGACAGTGATGACTGTGCAGCTCCATCATCCATTTATTTCCATGGATGATGGAGCTGCACAGTCATGGGAACCACGGATTAGATGAGGTGTGTGAACTGCAAGCCACTTAGCACAGTGCAAAGCACCCATTAAAACCTTCTCATTCTCCAGCTATGACTTCTGTGATACCTCCCTGGTATTCTGCCTCTCCTCACAAAATGACGGAAATCTCTCTTGGTAACTTCCACTTCTAAATAGTGTAGTAATTAGGGGCTTTTAGGGATGACCAGATTCCCAGCGAATCTGTAAAAGAGACGAGTACATTGTTGGCCTCCCTGACCCTGCCTCTTAATAGAACCTCAGTCTTTTCAAACCTCCCCAGGACTCCAACCAAGTCCCTGCATGACAGCCTCCTCTCATCCCAAGCCTATACCTTTCCTATTCAATTAAGAGTAAGGTGTTAAGTATCAGCTAAAGTAATCCACCTCACTAGACAATTAATTAGCTATTATTTCCCTATAGAATAACATCATGTATGAATCCCTACGAAGTGAAAATTCCAGGCCTTTGAGTATAGCGGTGGTGGATGTCTTTATGGCTATATCATGCGGGGCCCACATCACATACATAGCTACTTATGTCATTTCAGGGCAAGGTCTTCTCTGATTTTTGGAGGCTCCTCCTGCTTTCTCTCTAATGGTTACAGAAACAGGGCAAACCTCTTGCTCATCCTCCCCAACTTCTCCTATTATAAATTAGAATGTGCTTACTTCTAATACATTGACAGTCCAACAGATTAGGGAAAAAGCAGTTCTTCTGATAAAAAAAAATTAATTGAAGTGAATCAAGTATTTCATCATTTGTATGTGTAACTTATTGCTCTCTCTTTGCTGCCATGAGCCCAATGTCTAGTATTGTGATATTGTGATACAGTGTTCAACAGACACTAGAGACTAGTTGCAAATTGGTTATTTTTTTTTAACCTTCTAGTGATATCCAAAACCTAGGGAGAAAGAAAAAGAATGGAGAGGTACAAAAGAATGGAGAGTTTTAATATTTTCCCTGCAAAAGAAACCATCCAAATAGCAATGACTAATACTTAAAGTATATATATAAAACTCTGAGTCCTCTAGAATTCTGGGATACAGGTGCAGAACATGCAGGTTTGTTACATAGGTATACACATGCCATGGTGGTTTGCTGCAGCCATCGACCTGTTATCTACATTAGGTATTTCTCCTAATGCTATTCCACCACCCCCCAAGAGGCCCCAGCCTGTGATGTTCCCTTCCCTGTGTCCATGTGTTCTCGTTCAACTCCCATTTATGAGTGAAAACATGTGGTGTTTGGTTTTCTGTTCTTGTGTTAGTTTACTGAGAATGATGGTTTTCAGTTTCATCCATGTCCCTGCAAAAGACATGAACTCATTTTTTAAGACTGCATAGTATTCCATAGTGTATATAGGCCACATTTTCTTTATCCAGTGTATCAATCATTGATGGACATTTGGGTTGGTTCCAAGTCTTTGCTCTTGAGAATAGTGCTGCAATAAATATACATGTGCATGTGTCTTTATAGAATGATTTATAATCCTTTGGGTATATACCTAGCAATGGGATTGCTGGGTCAAATGGTATTTCTAGTTCTAGATCCTTCAGAAATCACCACATTGCCTTCCACAATGGTTGAACTAACTTACACTCCCACCAATAGTGTAAAAGTGTTCCTATTTCTCCACATCCTCTCCAGCATCTGTTCTCTCCTGACTTTTTAATGATCGCTATTCTAACTTGCATGATATGGTATCTCATTGTGGTTTTGATTTGCATTTCTCTAATGACCAACGATTATGAGCTTTTTTTCATGTTTGTTGGCTGCATAAATGTCTTCTTTTGAGAAGTGTCTGTTCATATCCTTCACCCACTGTTTGATGGGGTTCTTTTTTTCTTGTAAATTTCTTTAAGTTCTTTGTAGATTCTGGATATTAGTTCTGTGTCAGATGGATAGATTGCAAAATTTTTCTCCCATTCTGTAGGTTGCCTGTTCACTCTAATGATAGCTTCTTTTGCTGTGCAGAAGCTCTTTAGTTTAATTAGATCCCATCTGTCAATTTTGGCTTTTTTTGCCATTGCATTTGGTGTTTTAGTCATGAAGTCTTTGCCCATGCCTATGTCCTGAATGGTATTGCCTAGGTTTTCTTCTAGGGTTTTTATGGTTTTAAGTGTTACATCTAACTTTTATGGAAGTTGTAAGGAAGGCGTCCAGTTTCAGTTTTCTGTAAAAGGCTAGCCAGTTATCCCAACACCATTTATTAAATAGGAAATCCTTTGCCCATTGCTTGTTTTTGTCAGGTTTATCAAACATCAGGTGGTTGTAGACGTGTGGCGTTACTTCTGAGGCCTCTGTTCTGTTCCATTGGTCTATATCTCTGTTTTGGCACCAGTACCATGCTGTTTTGGTTACTGTAGTCTTGTAGTATAGTTTGAAGTCAGTCAGCATGATGCCTCCAGCTTTGTTCTTTTTGCTTAGGATTGTGTTGGCTATATGGGCTCCTTTTTGGTTTCATATGAAATGTAAAGTAGTTTTTCCTAATTATGTGAAGAAAGTCCATTGTAGTCCGATGGTAATAGCATTGATATAATTACTTGGGCAGTATGGCCATTTTCATGAAATTGAGTCTTCCTATCATGAACATGGAATGTTTTTCCATTTGTTTCTGTCCTCTCCTTTTCTTGAGCAGTGGTTTGTAGTTCTCCTTGAAGAGGTCCTTCACATCCCTTATAAATTGTATTCCTACGTATTTTATTCTCTGTGTAGCAATTGTGAATGGGAGTTCATTGTGATTTGGCTGTCTGTTATTGGTGTATAGGAATATCTGTGATTTTTGCATCCTGGGACTTTGCTGAAGTGGCTTATGAGCTTAAGGAGATTTGGGGCTCAGATGATGGGATCTACTAAATGTCATCTGCAAACAGAGATGATTTGACTCTCCCTTCCTATTTGAATGCACTTTATTTTTTTTTCTTGTCTGATTGCCTTGGCCAGAACTTCCAATACTATGATGAACAGGAGTGGTGAGAGAAGGCATCCTTGTCTTGTGCCAGTTTTCAAAGGGAATGCTTTCAGCTTTTGCCCATTCAGTATGATATTGGCTGTGGGTTTGTCATAAAGAGCTCTCATTATTTTGAGATATGTTCCATCAATACCTAGTTTATTGAGAGTTTTTAGCATAAAGGGCTGTTGAATTTTATCAAAGGCCTTTTCTGCATGTATTGAGACAATCATGTGGGTTATGTCATTGGTTCTGTTTATGTGATGGATTATGTTTATTGATTTGCATATGTTGACCCAGCCTTCCTTCCCAGGGATGAAGCCAAGTTGATTGCGGTGGATAAGCTTTTTGATGTGCTGCTGGATTCAGTCTGCCAGTATTTTATTGAGGATTTTTGCATCGATGTTCATCAGGGATATTGGCCTGAAATTTCCTTTTTTTGTTAGGATGATTTTGGCTTCATAAGATGAGTTAGGGAGGAGTCCGTTTTTTTTTCTATTGTTTGGGATTGTTTCAGAAGGATTGATACCAGCTCCTCTTTGCACCTCTGGTAGAATTCGGCAGTGAATCTATCTGGTCCTGAGCCTTTTTTGGTTGGTAGGAGTTTTTTTAAGAAAAAGAAGAATTTAACTGTTAAATTTTAAATTTAACTAAATTTAAATTAACTAAAAGTGGGTTTTCACTAAGCTCTTTCTCTTCCTCATCTAGTCTGAGCCTGTTACAATCCTGCGTCATTCTTGTAAGCATCAAGCAGCCTGTCAGGAAAAGGATGAACAAGAAAGAACTAGAAAGAGTGAGACAAATGCAGAGAGCTACAAGCCAAGACGACTTTTCACCGCCCCCACATCTATGCCCTAAAATAGACACAAAACTGCTCATGCCTATAATTCATTGGCCAGGTTAAAAGTTAGCAGAAATTAATAGCTGAGTACTTTTTTCTTAATGGAACTACTCCTTAGGAAAATAAAACAGAAAAGCTGCAAAATTAAACTAGTCTCCAGATCAGCTGGCCAGCAAGTGGCAAACAAAGTGTACAGATCTGTGCCCGAGGGCTGCTCAATTTAGACCTTCACCACAAGCACCCAAATGGTGATGATGGCTAAGGATTGAGCTTAAACATGACTCACTAATGACCTCCTTTAAAAATAGTGCTGCTCTTCCCTTGCACAAGAGGTGAAAGAGCCAAGTCAGAGATGTCTCAGCTGTCAGAGTTGGCACTCCCATGAAAGCCCAGATAGCTATAATTATTTTTCTCTTTCCCTTTCCACTGTTTGCCTCCTACTTACTTCTTCCTCTCTTGTCTTTCTTTCTCCTCTTCCTTTGTCTCTTTCTGCTGCTTCTTTTTCTTCAAACAAAAAAGCCTAACTCTCCTTTTCAGGCCCATTGCTAGCCAGTTGCAAGGTTCAAAGATATAAGAGCCAAGAAACTTTGGGCTCATTGACCTGAGATGAAAAAAATTAAACATAAGAAATAGAGATCCATCAATCTCAGGTAAGAAAAAAATCTTACTTACTTGGCACAATTTCAGTCAAATTTTGCCAACAAGATTACTGATTTTCTTAAAAACAAACAAAAACAACTCCTATAGTAGGGAGGCTCTATTGGAGCTAAATAGCATTTTTCAAGCAGTCTCATGCATGGCAAACGAATCATATCTCTGTCATCAACTAGATGCTGACTTTTTTCTATTTCTCAAACTTAAAAGCATAATTGCTATAAATGGAAGTATTTTAAAACAACCTTACTTGTTGGATTGCCCAACAATGTATTATAATAAAAGGCTGAAGAGAGGAAAAAACTTTTGATTGTAGTGCCTGAGGCCTTTTAAAACATGTTGATAAGTTTTGTTACATACCAGATTGTATCACTGAAGAAAACTACATGGGCCTACTTCAACTTCATTTCTATTTCTCTTGCCTTGAAATTCTGTGGCACGTTAAGTTGGGCAGAAAATATCTAATGTCTTCAATGAGCTCTTAAGGTTTGATGAGAAATTGAAGAAAATCTTAACAATATCTTGAACTATTTTGAAAGAACTCCCTGCAATTCTGTCCAGAGCAAACTTTGCCATGTACTGACAGCAAAGATGAGGCAATTGCCACAATTACTCCTTGTCAGCCTCAGCCAGTTTCTGAATTTTAATTCCATGCAGAAAGCCTGCAAGGTCAAGAAAGCACTGTGCTTCTCCACTTTCCCTTTCTCCTTGTTCTCCAGTTTCTCCTCGTGGACACGCATCTTTAAAGATTAGTCTCCACGACCCAACTCCTCTACTGCATCCCAATTGAAAGGGGCATATAAATTGGGTTTCCCCAAATTAGGAGAATCCTACATGCAGTCTTCCCTGCTTAACTTCTCCAACAAAGATTTTTATGGAGATTTTATCAGACCAAGGAGGCCAATCAAAGGTTGCTGGTAGGAGTAGGATTTGACTTTCAGTGTTACAGAGGGAAAGCCCAGTTTTCTGTGATGCACTTAGCTGATCCTGCTTTCTAAGTCAAAACTTCAGTGTAAGTTAAAAAAAGCACTCAGGGGTAACTCCCTGCCACAAAAGCTGGGCACACGGCCAGGGCAGTGTGCTATTAGCCTCGGGGTGAGCCAAGATTCCCAGAACACACGAGTCAGCATTTTTCATCTAAAGATGGGGGTGTCCTGCCGAAAGCTAAAACAGAAGAGACAGATCTGCCAATCTCTGCAAGCAAGGAAGTTAATAATTAGATTTTTTCTTCCAGAAGAATGTTTTCGTCTTTTATAAAGCATTATGGTCACTAGATAAATGTAATCAATCATAATCAGAAAAGTACATAAGCTAAGGTCTGTGATATGCTTCCTCTTATACAGAGAATTCAATATACAATAATATTAGGTTGGTGCAAAATTAATTGCAGTTTTTGCCATTAAAAGTGTGTCATATTAAAACTAATGGCAAAATATTAAATGTAATTGCAAAAACCACAATGAATTTTGTACCAATCAAATATGTAATGGTAATTTTAACCTACTTAGTCATGTCCAGTTTTTTGTCTTTAACAGTCTTTCTAGCTGGCCAATTTTATTAAAAAACGCTGTGCCTTATTTATTGCCACGCCCTTCTTCACAATGTAGTAATTGCATGCAATTTATAATAATGAGTTTATCAAAGCAAAGTACAGCTAGCAACAGGAAATGGGACATTTTTATGTAAGCCTGGCAGTTCAGGTGCCCTAATAGGTAGCAGAAAGAATAAAGTGAAACTTAGTGACTCTTAGCTGAAACTTTCATTAATAGCAATGCCAGAGTTAAAGAGATTTGCAAATTAACTGTAAGAAGCTGAAATATAACCTTCCATGGTATTCTGAAGGCTCTGTCTCTTTACTACCCAACTGAGAAACATTAATTGTTCCCTTTCTCTTAATTTTGGTGCTGTAGGCCTGGATGCAAAGGCATGCCTTCACACAATCTGTTTATCACAGCTATTTTATCTCAGAAGATAGGAATGTTTGCTGCCAGATCAAATCGAAGAGAAGTATATGGTTACTTTACAATATTTTTCACTTTCTAACCCTAGTTCTGTTGCCATGCAGGTATGATTTCGATTGGCTTATCAATTAAGTTATGTAACTGCTTGAAATTGGCATTATGTGTGTCAATGTTGTGATTACAATCTTCAAACTAGTGGTTTCACAGACTGACAGATGGGATAATTTTAGCAAAGCCTCGCCTTGTTATTCTATTTAATATGGCTCCTGCTCATTGTCTAGGGTAGAGATTGACATTACAGTTCACTCTAAAGTAGGAATCCTCTGAGCTCACAAGAACACCAAAAGCAGCATTAGGAAGCCTCTGAAAAATGACGTCTGGTTACCTACACAACAGCAAAAATAAAACCTTGAGTGCAGAGAAGAGAAGCATCCAAGAAACTATATGGGACAAAGGAGAAGCCTAATAAACACTGAAGCCCAAAGGAAAGATTCAGGTCAAGAAATAACATGCACCTGACTTCAAATTATACTACAAGGCTACAGTAACCAAAACAGCATGGTACTGGTCCCAAAACAGACATATAGAGCAATGAAACAGAACAGAGACCTCAGAAATAACACCACACATCTACAACTATCAGATCTTCAACAAACCTCACAGAAACAAGCAATGGGGAAAGGATCTCCTATTTAATAAATGGTGCTCAGAAAATGGGTTAGTCATATGCAGAAAACTGAACCTGGACCCCTTCCTTATACCTTATACAAAAATTAAGATAGATAGATTCAAGACTTAAATGTAAGACCTAAAACCATAAAAACCCTAGAAGAAAACCTAGGCAATACCATTCAGGATATAGGTGTGGGCAAAGACTTCATGAATAAAACACCAAAAGCAATAGCAACAAAAAACAAAATCGACAAATGGGATCTAATTAAACAAGAGATTCTGCACAACAAAAGAAACTACCATCAGAGTGAACAAGCAACCTACAGAATGGGAGAAAATTTTGCAATCCATTCATCTGACAAAGGTCTAACATCCAGAATTTACAAGGAACATAAATTTACAAGAAAAAAACAACCCCTTCAAAAAGTTGGCAAAGGATCTGAACAGACACTTCTCAAAAGAAGACATTTACACAGCCAACAAACATACGAAAAGAAGCTCAATATAACTGGTCATTGGAAAAATGCAAATCAAAACCACAATGAGACATCATCACATGCCAATCAATCAGAATGGCAATTATTAAAAAGTCAAGAAACAATAGATGCTGGCCAGGCTGTGGAGAAATAGGAACACTTTTACACTGTTGGTGGAAATGTAAATTAGTTCAACCATTGTGGAAGACAGTGTGGCGATTTCTCAAGGATCTAGAACCAGAAATGCCATTTGATCCAGCAATCCCATACTGGATATATACTCAAAGGAATATAAATCATTCTATAAAGACACATGTACACGTATGTTTATTGCAGTACTATTTGCAATAGCAGTCATGGAACCAACCCAAATGCCCATCAACGATAGACTGGATAAAGAAAATGGGGTACATATACACCATGGAATACCATACAGCAATAAAAAGAATGAGATTATGTCCTTTGCAGGGACATCATGAAGCTGGAAGCCATCATCTTCCTCAAACTAACACAGGAACAGAAAACCAAACATCGCATGTGCTCACTCATAAGTGGGAGGTGAACAATGAGAGCAAAGGGACACAGGCAGGTGGAACAACAGACATCAGGGCCTGTTGGTGGGTGGGAGTTGAGGGGGGGGGAACTTAGAGGACAGGAATATAGGTGCAGCAAGCTACCATACCACACATATACTTATAAAATGAACCTACATGTTCTACACATGCATCCTAGAACTTAAAGTAAAATTAAGAAAAAAAAAGAACATACACTGGGAAGGCTTATATGTCAACCCATGATCACCCAGTAGCACTGAATTCTGGTTATTTTGTCAGGCGTGAGACCAGTGCAGAGGAGTTTGGTAGCATTATGAAAAAACAAATCTCCACTAGTTTTGGAGCTCAGTACTGTGGAGTATGATTGGAATAGGTTTTCGGGAAGATGGTTTTAGCAATTATGGGGTAGTAATAATAATAGTAGCTAACATAGGCCAGGCACAGTGGCTCAGACCTGTAATGCCAACACTTTACATTGAGACAGGAGGATTGCTTGAAGCCAGGAGTTCAAGACCATCCTGGGCAACAAAGTCAGACCTTGTCTGTCTTTACATAAGATTAAGAAAAAAAATTAGTTGGGCATGGCAGTGTGTACCTTTAGTCCTGGCTTCTAGGAAAGCTGAGGCAGGAAGATAGCTTCAGTCCAGGAGTTCGAGGTTCCAGTGAGCCATGAACCGACCACTTCACCCTAGCCTGAGACAGACTGAGACCCTGTCTCTAAAAATATAATATTAATGATTATAACTAGCGTATATTGAGCTCTTTCTGTGTGCTACAACTCTCAAATACTTTAGCAGAGACAAGAATGGAAACTATTAAATTACACATATAATAAACACGTAGCACAAAAAGAACTAGGAAAATACTTCTGGTGTGTTTTAAAACTCATAAAAAGTTCTGCTTTACTTTACAGTGTTCGTGAAATTGAAAGTAGGAACCGTCCCAAACCGGGCCTCTGCTCCATAAGAATTGATCCGGTGAAATCATTGTCATATCCATAGAAAGGAAAATCAAGAGTAAAAATGTACGGAAGTAGCTTGCAATGAGACAGCCCTCAAATATCCCTCCCTTTTCCCACTAATTGCTTTGAATGCCTACCATGTTATTCTTCTGAATGTTGGCCAAGAAATTCTCAGTAAAATACTGATCCATTATATCAGATAAGGTAGTGTACAAATCCATAATCTCCTAAACAACTTCTGAACACAAGGCGTGGAAAGCATAAAAGCCAGCACATATATTTGGGGAGAGTTGCAAGGTTGATGACATCTCTCCGGCATGGCTTACTGACCTGAGAAGGTAAGTCTACTTTTCTGTGGGCAGTGCAGCCTCCAGAGAGACTGTGAAGAAAACATCACCTGATTCATAGCTGTATAATTCCTTTTGTTAATATCCAGCAATATGTTTAGGTCTCGAACATGTGAGGCTTCACATGAGCATGTGTGTGCGTATTCATACATGGAAATACACAGGCAGAAACAAATGTGGAAGCAGATGCCAGATTCCTAGCCCTTGTCAAATGGGGCTTCTTCAGCCACGCAGTCATCCTTTCTACCACCCGGCTACACACTGAGGATTTCTGAATATCCATGATCATCTGTAGCTGTTCATTTTCCATGACCCATTTAATTGAAAGGTGATGTGGTTACTGTTTTTCTTTTAGGAAATCAGAGATTATTGCCCTGAAGTCCCTGGAAATTAGCCACAGCTTGCAAAGCAAGTGTGATGAATTAGCCCCAGTGCCATAGCCCCAGCGCTTCTGCCAAAAGAAAGCCTTGGCAGTGTGAGAGAATTGATGCAGCTCTGCTTTCTGTTGTACCAGCTGCAAAGTGGACTTCGTCCCTTCCACCAACCCACAGAATGGAATGATCACTTTTGAAAAAAAACATTTGAAATAAAGGGAAAAAAATGTGCTTGGGATTGTTTCTCAGATGCTGGGCTGTTTGGTATTAAGCAAAATTGTGAAGGAATGAAGGGACTTTGGGTAAGTGCCCCAAGTTTCCTCTGTGTCCTGCCACTTCACTACTGCTAGTGCCCTGTTCAGTTATTCATACATCCCTGAATAACTGTCACCATGACATTCACCCACCAAGATGCACATGAAAAGCTCAAGATTTAGTTGTTGGTGACGGCATTGTCCCTTTTTGATAGAATACTGAAAGATTACAGCATTAATTAGCAGGTGTTGGGTGGTTAATTAGTGGTTCTAGGATCCACCTACTCCATCTACTGGTCAAATACATCCAGTCTAGAAAAAGGTATTTCCCCTAGCTGTGGACCGTGGATACAGCTCTAAATAAGGATTTTCAATGGTAGGTTTCATTGCTGGGTCACTCCGTGATCTTAACAGTGAATTATCTATGGGTACTGACATCACTGGAACAAGAATGTGAGGCCTGGAAATTTGACATGAAATGTGTGATTATTTCTGAAGTCATCTAACTCAAAGCGGAGACCCATAAGGAGGAGACAACTTGGTCATCTTTAAATTATGAAGACTTAAAGCTATGGCATAGTACTTAAATTCTGGTCAGTACTGATCTGCAGCAAATGATGATGTCACCTCCACAAATCAGACATTCAGACATGGGTGCTCTACAGAGCTGCTTATAGGCAACTTCTGGCCCTGACTTAGCCTTAGCTCTCTTGCCCAGCTCCTCTACAAACACACACACATGCTTTGTTGCCCTAAATTTATGAATCTACATATAGGACTCTTCAACTAAGTCTACATGTGGCTGATGGCAAAAGGCAGCACTGTTGTTGTATAAAGAGGAACTCTGAATTCAAGCTACTCTGCCCAAGAATTTGAAATTTTTTGATGCAGATGATAGAGAAAGAAAGGAGTCTTCACTTTTTAATGCTTCATCTTGCTCCTAATGCCTTCAGAAGGCAGAAGATTTATATGACCTGAAGAGAAACAAAAGGATCCCTGATGCCTTCAAGATACTGCATCTCGGCCGGTCACAGTGGCTCACGCTTGTAATCCCAGCACTTTGGGAGGCCGGGGGTGTGGAGGGGTGGGTAATGAGGTCAGGAGATTGAGACCATCCTGGCCAACATGGTGAAACCTCATCTCTACTAAAAATACAAAAATTAGCTGGGGATGGTGGTGGGCATCTGTAGTCTCAGCTACTCTGGAGGCTGAGGCAGGAGAATCGCTTAAACCTGGGAGGCGAAGGTTGCAGTGAGCCCAGATCATGCCACTGCACTCCAGCCTGGTAACAGAGCAAGACTCTATCTCAAAACAAAACAAAACAAACAACATCAACAACAAAAAACATACTGCATATCTTCTATATAGCACCTGGCAATAAGTAACAGATAGTCGCCAGAATAAGGAACTATGACTTAAAAGTCTTCCCTTAGATTACCTAGGATTTATGTCTCCTCCTTTCTCTCTCTGTCTGGGCCATATTAAAATTCTTTTCCTCCACTTCCTCTTTTCGCTATTTAAATAAGAGACTCCACTTGTACCCAAGATGCTGTATCACTCCAATGAAATAAAAGGGGACCATTCATTCCCTGGAACCTGGCTTTTCACTTACCTCTTTGCTGAATCCAGCCTCTTAAGGATGACAGATTTTGTCTAGGTCCAGATTTCCAGGAGTTTTTTTTTTTTTTTTTTTGGCCCTGATAGTCCAAGCCATTTGAAATACCTTCACATCTATTCATTTCACTTCTATAACTTTAGAGGGTCTGCTGCTCAGCTTTTGTCATTGCCTCTGAGGGATTCTTTTCTGGCTTGTGTTTCTCTTCCCACCACCTAAACATGAAAATCTTCCAAGATGCCTTTTTCAACTACTTATTATGCCTCCAAGTTTCTTTCCTTCGCTAAATTTACACATAATGACTCTCACCTCAGCATTGATGACTTTCCCATCTACACCTTTAGCTCTAATCATTTTTTGTAAACTTCAGGTCTACATTTTTAGCTGTCTATTGGAAAAGCCCAAACATTCTGGAAGTCCTACTGGCCTCTCAAAAAGACAAAATATCAAAAACTGAATTTAAAAGTTCCACTATTGTGAGAAAACTTTATAGGAAGAACTACTGTAGTTATGTTAAAGGTGCCAACCTACATGAATTTCAGATCTGATGAGTATGGACAGCAAAATAATTAAAGGGAAGAGATGAGCAAGGTTGTTGTGAGATGACTGGAGAGACGCCCTCTAGCTCCATGCCCCATAGTGGGTCCTCAGCCAATGGCAGCCATTCGTTTTATCATTGAACCTATCCTAACACTTATTTCTAGATTGGAAAGACAAAAGACTTGCTTCAGAATGGCCTGGCTTTTCCAAAGGTGATATATCACTAGAAAATGAGGGTCTTGATAAAATCTAGCAAGGACTAAGTCCTGTGTAAGCTATCCCTCACCTTTTATAACTGCATGCAGCCTTATAGTGTTAATGATACCTTATATCCGTAACCATTCTACATCCTGTACGTGACAAAAAGGTAAAGGTCAAGAGGCCTTCCAAGAAGTAAACCAAGTGGGAATGAGGGCAAAGAGAGAGCCGATGAGAAGCAATTCAGAAGAGTAGGGAATCTAAAGGTCAAAAACCATTTCCCAGTGTGGGGGCAGAAATGACAATAAGTGCTTCGATTACTCAGCATTCATTAGATAATACTGCATTTCTGGTGAAACAGGAAAGTCATTTGCATTTCAGATTTACCCCTTCTCCACCTTTCATTTTACAGTAAGAGCCCTTTTAAGATGACTTAACGGGCTTTTTTTTCCCCCTTAAATTTCAGAAGCAAGCATACACACTACATTTGGTAGTGACTAACACTTTCTTAATTATCCCTTCAATTTCTTGAAATCAGATGTGATGTGGTTGGGTCCTGTTTAAAGGCATGTCAATCTATTCAAAAGACAATCCCTGGATGATTTCCTTGAAACCTTTGGAAACTGAAGTCAGTACCTGTAGAAGATTAAGACCTTGAGCTCTAATGTAAAGAGCTATGAGTTAAGTGAGAATCCAGCCAGCAGGTATCTTTTTCCTGCTGCGTTAATAAAGCTCTTGTTTCAGACACTCAGCTACAGCTCCTCATACCCTTCTCTTATACCATAAATTCCCAAGAGCCTTAGTTATCAGGCCCTCTTGGTGCATGATATTTAAATAGGTACTGTAATTGCTTTCCTTACTTGAGCCATAGCTGATTGGTAATTCATAATTTAAACCATCCCCAAAGATAGATGTTTTAAGGGCACTCTCTAGGCCTCAGTTTACTAAAGCAGAATTAGATCAGAGCTAGCAAATATACATTCTCTCATCTGCCAACTCACTTGCCAACTCAGATCAATCAAGAGAGGCTGCCTGGAGATTTGAGACTTATGGGTACAAAGGCAATATTAAGTAGCAGGCACTTGATGATGCCGTAAGTCAATCTGTATTTCCCTAGTCCATTTCCTCTGCTACTATCTTAGCTATTTCAATCAAGGCTTCTCCACATTCAGATGTCCAGTGCCTCCCCTCCTCTGCCTTACTCTCAGCCGATGATCTTGCTTTGCTTCCAGTCTCCCTGAGAAAACAGAAGCAATCAGAAGAGACTTTCCGTAGACTACCCCTACCACGTCTACCCATGGGCCAGTGTCTATCACTGTACACTCTGCTTTCCTAAGTGTTGCTTTTCTATCCTGAGGCACCATCATCCTTTGCCTGGAACCATAGTAGCCTCCCTGATACCACCCTTGTCTCTACAGTCTATTCTCCACAGAGTAGCTAGAGTGATCCTGTAAAGCATAAGTCAAATTATATCCCTTCTTGATCAAAATCCTCCAGTGGCTCTCCATTTTGCTCAGAAGTCCTTTCAAGGGTCTACATGACCCACGTGATCTGGCCCCACGAACCACCTTCCCCTCACTCTACTCTTACCTCTCACCTTTCCTCCAGGATTATTTTTCTCCAGCCATAGAAATGTCATGTGTACTGGCTAGAGTGTCTTCACTCCTGCCACCCCCTCATATACCCAGATGGCTAACTTGCTCATTTCCTTGCAGTATTTTCTCAAATGTCACATTCTCAGAAAGACCTAACTTGATGATCCTATTTCGGATTTCAGCTGCCATCTCTCACCTCATTACTCCTCATCTCTCTAGCTCTCCTTTACTTTTTCCATAGCACATCAAGCATACTAAATACTTTAATTATTTATTATATATTTATGCACCTGTCTCATCTCAAGGACAGGACAAGGATTTTTTTTTATCTTTTGTTTCACTGATTTATAGCCAGTTCTCAGAACACTGACACATAATTGGTATTTGCAAATAATTACTGAATGAATAAATGAATGATGTCTGACATCTGGATTAAACCATCTCAAAGGCCTCCAAATTTGACATCCTTTGATTCTTTTTCCTTGAAAAGTAAGCATTTACTGGTACCCACAGTTGTGAATTCTTTAAAGTACATTAAAGCCTGAGTGGATACATGAGAGGAGAAAGAAAAAAAGGACACTAATTGTCCTCTGGTTTCTCATTTCAACTCTCCTTTGCTTCCCATTGTGGTAAGAAGAGGACACTACTGAGAGCCCCAAGGATTCCTTTTGTGCCCAAATTTGTCAAGTCTTTCCTGTTTATAGGGTCATAGAGCAGAGTTGATTGATGTGCCAAAGAGAAAATCATGGCCCTCTATATACTTTTACCTGCAAGTATTGTAACCAAAATCCCTTGGATGATGCCTAGAAAAAAAGGAGTTCCTGTCACATTCTCAGACAAGCTGCCCTCCCTCTGACACACACAGCCCAGAATCTCTCCATTCCCTCCCTTTCCTGCCCAGTAGTACTTGAAAGACGATTCAGGAAGTATTCATTTGACTTCAAGTTGACTCTCCAGTGATTTACGAGTACCTAGTGATTCCTAAGAGAAATTCAAGCAGCTGTTTGTCATGTGTATATCTGAGATTTTAGATCTGCTCCTGCAAAAAGGATCCGATGAGGAGAGGAGGTGGGCCTTTGGAACCTTGACTATGGAAAGAGAGCTGTAACTAGAAAGCAAGAGGCCCAGAGAGAAACTTGAGGAATTTTCTTCAGTGCTTACTGGACTAAGGCATAATTTGAATTCTTTCTACAAGCTGCATGCTCCTAATACGCTTTATTGTTCCTGTACCCAAGTTCTTCACGTTCTCATCTCATTTCTTGGCTGTGGGTATCAGAGGTGAATATACATGTATATAACTGTTCTCTTGAATAGCTTGGATTACAAGGAGAGAGGAAGCCCTTGCAGTGTTGTAGCTACGAAGAAGGTCTGGTTCATGGGCCTTAAGGTTACTTTAATCTGGCCAACTTCCCAGAGCTGTAGCATACTTTGAAAGGAGCCCTACCACATATTTTGGTGCCATATTTTAGAAAACCCTGTAAGTAAAACAGGTTCCACACTGGTGGAAGCCCCAGTGGGTAACACTCTAGAAATACTAAAAAGAGAGAAATAGTAGCTGTTTCACCAGCTTAACATATTTTCTAGCCCTGGCACAACAGACTGTTAAACCAAACATTCCAGAAGACATGATTCCCATTATATGACTTAGAAACTTGGAACCAGCGTCTATGATATGAGGGCATTTTGCCTTTATTTTCTGAGCAATCGTTTTATATTTTCATCTTAATGTGGATTTATTTAATATGTAAATATGATTTATTTTGTGTAGCATTTAAAGTCATTTGGAATAATTATATTGAAAACCCAAGATTTCAAATATCTTCTGTCATACCTTGGATCACTTTTTTTAATTTAAAAAACTGTAATCATGACTTCCGTAGAACTTATTCAAGAAGTAGAATCCAACATTTGTGTAGGAAAAAGAGAAAGTTATAGATAAGACCATCCACTATCTTGCCATTCAGAGAGCCAGCATCTTTGTCAGTCTCCCTAAGGGCATTGTTCATGTAAAAGGATAAAATCACACAGCCTGAGGGATAATGGGAAGGTGTCTGGCCAGCTGAAAACTGCTCCCAGTGGATGAAACGTATCACCTGGGGAAAAAAGGCCCTAGGAAATAAAGTAGATGTAGGAGTCACATCATTTTTAATTAGTTTAAGGCAGAATTATACATACCATTATTTTATGTATTACTAACCAAGAAAAAATGCCATTAAGTAACTATGACACAATGCTTTCTTATCACCTACAAATTTTATTTTAAACCTACAGAGATTTTGTTGTTGGTCTTAATTAAATAGATTTTATCTTATCATTCTTTTTCATACATAATAAGGAAAATACTTTGAAGTAAATTAGTTAAGGCTTCTTCCTTTCAGAACTCAGCTCTTCAGTATTACTTTGCAATTCAGAATCATTAATGCCTGCTTTTCCACATGAATTCACATTTTATGCCATTATGATCATCGACAATGTGGCACCTCTTAAAAGAATCTATGAAAAAAAATGAAAAACATTGGTGCTGAGCTCTTAGGAAGATACTGCAATTATAAAACTTGCTTCTGAGTCCTGCTTCAGAAACATATCTGATTCTCCGTTTCCTTCAAACCTCTCCTCAACCATTTAGTTCCTAGGGGTGAAAAATACCAATTTTATCTCTGACATTTTGTTCCCAGGCCTAAAACTCATTCTGCTGGTTCTGATGCTCATGGTTTTGATTCTTGTGTTTTAAGATAAGCAAAGGAAGTATTTGGATCATTTGATGGGTTTTGTTTTTAATTTTTATTAAAACCCTTAGGCCTTCCCTGAATTTCTGCAGCCTAGATATGTTGTTATGATAAACGACAGTATACAATTTCTGAAATTAAAAAGAAGGAAGAATCCTTAAGGTTATCCTTCCTTTTGGCTGCCTGAAAACTTTCATTTAATAAGCACTGAAATCAAAAAATGAGTAAGAAGTGAATAATGCAATCACTCTTTGAGTTAATAGGATTTTGTGACAATAGCTTGATCAAATAATTACATTCAGGACAGATTAAAATAAATGTTCCAAGGTGATGAAGTGACATCTTTTGATTCTAGAAGTTGATGTTGAGGAAAGTACCCTGATTTTGCGATTATTTAATAATTGTCCACAGTTCTGATATTTGACATGGCACAGGCTTATTCATGCTAGCATTCCAGAAATTCGGTCAGGACACAACCTAATTGGTTCTTTATTGGTTCTTCATAGCTTCCATTCATTTGCTGATTCAATTATAATTGTGAAGTGAACCTTAGTGTTTATTCACCCCAAGTTTGTTGAATTCTCTGAAAACAACCGAATTTTCTAGAACTTATTTTTTTGAATCAAATGTTTTCATTATTTATATTTTATTTTCATGTCTCAATGAGAATTTTTGTCTCACTACATCTTACAAGGACAAATAATTCCTTTGTAAGATCATGTTTCCCTTTCTAGGTAGGAAAACATGGTACCCGTGGGCCAGTTGTACAAAGCTCAACTGAAACAGAACATTGCCTAAATTTAGGAGAAGACCTTTTCTCTTTTTCCTTTTTCCCCCAGCTTTTAAGCTCAGAAGTACAAGTGCAGGTTTGTTACATAGGTAAACGTGTGTCATGGAGATTCGTTGTACAGATTATCTCATCACCCATGTATTAGGCCCTAGTACCCATTAGTTATGTTTCCTGATCTCTCTCTTCCCACCCTCCACCCTTTGAAAGGCCCCACAGTGTTCTCTTCTCTGTGACCATGTGTTCTCATCATTTAGCTCCCACTTGAGAAGAGAACCTGTGGTTTTTTATTTTCCGTTTCTGTGTTAGTTTGCCACTGATAATGGCCTCCAGCTCTATCCATGTCTCTACAAAGTCAATGATAGACTGGAAAAAGAAAATGTGGTACATATACACCATGGACTACTATGCAGCCATAAAAGAGAATGAGAGAAGACCTTTTTCAAACTCAACCTGTCACATCGTACCTTAATTTTTTGAAGCATTCCACAGCTGTAATCATTTACTTCAAAATGGGTCAACAAGCTAGAGAGGGCAGTTATTTTGCCCTTAGCACTTTTTAGACTTATAAATGATGTTTTTATTTATTTTAAAATTGATAAATAAAAACTATATATTTGTGGTGTACAACATGTTTTAAGATAGGTGTATACCTTATGGAAAGGCTAAATTAGCTATTAATAATTAACTTATGTATTACTTCACATACTTATGTAGGTTATATTTTTAAGTACAGAGTTTCTCTCGATAGGAAATAAGCTGGCTGCTATTATTTTATTTTTAGGTTAATTCACAATTTAAAATTACTGTATACCCAGCTGATATGCAGGTATGAAAAGTGAAGCACTGAACTCTTGAAATAGATTATGAGTGTCAACAATGGAAAGAAGATGGAATGGCACATTTCACCACTCAATCCTGCACCATGCAATATGGTAGCCACTAGTCATACACAGCTATGAAGTCATTGACGTGGCTAACCCACATAAGTGAATATTGAACAATAAGAACACATGGACACAGGAAGAGGAACATCACACACCAGGGCCTGTTGGGGAGTAGGGAGAGAGCGGAGAGACAGCATTAGGAGAAATACCTAATATAGATGTTGGGGTGATGGATGCAGCAAACCCCCATGGCACATGTATACCTATGTAACAACCCTACACATGTACCCCAGAATTTAAAGTATAAAAAAAGTGCTGCAAGCATAAATACCAGATTTCAAAGATTTAGTATGAAAAAAATATGTAAAATACCACATTAACAAATTATATGTAAAGATGATAATTTGGATATAATGGGTAAATAAAAATTATTAAAATTAATTTCACCTTTATTTTTTACATATATATGTGACTTGCATTGCATTTCTATTGGACTAACCTGTCTTACCTATTCAAAATGAGTTGAGTGTCTCTAGTCTGCTCTGAAACAAGACAGCATTAGCTCTGCCAAAAGGATGGAGTCATTAGAAAGGGGCTAATCCCTGGTCTCTCACTGGTTGGGCTTTGTAAATTTAATTAGCTAATGTAGTGCTGGCTAAGAACAAGGTCCATATGGTTGTTTTTCTTTCAGCTAAGGGCAGAAATGTTTAGTCATTTCTGCTGAAAATTGCTGTACAGAGTTATCATTGTGGTTACTCTCAACTGGGATGGAAAAATAATCTGAAGTCCCATAGTTGATTTTCTTATAGGATCATAGCAAAAATGTTGCAATTCACATGCTTTTAGCAGGCTTATAGGAATTTTCTGAACTTTAAATTTTTTATAAACATACACCTGGAGTAATCTCACAATTCTTACAAAGTAAGTAGCAGTGTAAAGCAATCTTAAGGATAGAAAAATGTATCCCAAATTTAAGATGTTTTCTGAACAGGCATTTAAGCGTACCTCCTGAAGAGTAACTGCAACAAATGGCTTTTAAAAGCATGTGTGCGTTTTTCAAATGTCATCTAAAGAACACACGGATCTTTCTACATGTTTTTCTTCCTCCCTTAAATGTGGTTTGTAAAATTGTTTTCTACCCTCACCAGCCAGGCAAGGTGGCTCACACCTATAATCCCAGCACTTTGGGAGGTCAAGGTAAGAGGATCACTCGAGCCCAAAAGTTTGAGACCAGCTTGGGCAACAAAGTGAAACCTCGTCTCTATCAAAAAAAAATTTTTTTTTAACTAGCTAGGTGTGGTAGTTCCTATCTATAGTCCCAGCTACTCCAGAGGATGAGGTAAGAGGATCACTTGAGCCCAGAAGGTTGAGGCTGCAGTGAGCTATGGTCATGCCACTGCACACTAGCATGGGTGACAAAACAAGACCCTATCTCAAAATAAAATAACCCTCACCATGTTAGAATACAGGCATTTGATTAAAGTAACCCCCACAACCTTTAGCAGCACTTTAACAGTTAATCTTTCGTAAATGATTATATCGGTTTTCTCCATATGTCAGAATTATATCTTTTTGGCCAAGACTCTTCTAAGCTATTCTTGCATTTGTCTTGGGCAATGGAAGTGTTAGCAGTAGGCATACTACAGAATGGCATTTTTTCCAGACCAATGATTTGGGAATGGTTTATGGATGTACAACACTCTCTGCTTAGGTTTTGCTGGCAATCAAATCCAGTAAAAGGAGAGTACCAATATTAGCACAATGTTGTTGGGAAGCAGAATGCCTGATTTCTAAATATACCACAACAAAGTTCTTTAGCTGTAAACTGCTCTAATCTTCTAGCTCTTTAATTTGTCTCTGGATATACTTTGAGCCACTTCCCATGAGCTGATGAAAGCTGTGTCTTCAGGATTATTACCTCCAGAATGAGGAATGCAGAGTTTCTAACAAGTGACATTTGAAAGGAATTGCAAGTAACATGCTTAAGGGGGCTTGAGCAAAGCAGCACTAGCATTAGCCAATTGGTGAGAATAGGGAAAGGCTGTCCCAAGTTTAATCTCTCTGTTTTATAGACTGTGAGCAACAGACTTAAAAACAACAATCCCATGTTGTCTGAGTGGGCTCCAAACCTAGCATGGCTGGAGAGTCACTGAGTTCCTCAGCATCGTGAATCATTTCTTGTGGCTTATCACAGGGACACTTTAAAGCATGCTCAAAGTTGCTTACGTAGCTGCCATTCTGTTTGGCATTAGCTTCCACTGGGAAAGCCAGCAATCTATTCTACCTGGACCTAGAGAAAATTCCTTAGTTATGAACACATGCTTGCAGACCATAGGGTAATTGCAATTCATGAACAGTGACTTTTAAATTAAATGACATATTGGCTCTTTAGGGCTGCATCTTCATTGCCACCTTGAGGTTAGTCTCTCTCTGTTTGTGTGGGTATCCGCAGTTTAGCTCTTGTGTACTTGTAAACCTTGCTAATGTTATGCTGTCAGTCTTGGTGATTTCTGCATATGCTTTTTAAGAGGGGGAGAAATGCTATTAGTTTAGAAGAAAAAGATAAGATATATGGCCACCATTATATATTTTGATTCAGTAAATATTTCTTGATTGTTTTCCCTTCTATTTAGAAATGCAAAGTTGAAGCAGACAGGGATTTTATTCTAAAAGTGCTTATTGTTCAGTACTGACAATCAGGTAGGAACATAATCACCATACAAGTCAGGAAGTGATATATACTATGTGAATTTACAGAAAAAATCTGATGGTAAATTCAGGAAAGATGTAATTCTGAGTAATAAATCACAGATGGCTTTGTGAAGGGGTAAACGAACAACTGTATCTTAAAAGATTGAGCAAGATTTGGACAGGCAAAGATGTGGAAATAGGACATTTGAGGTGGGGAGAATGGTATAAAAAATTCATCATAGATTCACAATGAGAATTTTAAACACTTTGAGCTGTTCTTCTTACTGCATCAAGCTGGTAACACTGGATTAATTTTCATTCCTTGCACTTTGTCCCATGATGCTGATCTAATCTTTGGAAACCCATTCTCTAAGGATAGTATAACAAAAAAGGTCTAGGGTGCATACACCTGCATGTGTACATACACCAGCATGCATGCATATACACACACTCATATATCAAATATTCAGTGTTGAAATCCTCTATGTGCTGCAAAGAGGCACATAAATAACTGGGTTGTAATCCAGCTAGAGAATGCTCTGAGAAAATCTTAACTCTTCAAATAGTTTGTGTTATGACCTACTCACCCCCTTATCATTGCTGCATTCCCACTGACTTTATTACCTCTGTGGCCTTGATGGTACGTTTGGGAACCAGGAATTCATGCAAATGCTAACAAGAAGTCTTCTTCAGGGGACTCTAATAGTAAACTGTTTCTATGACCAAACAGCCTTCCATGTTTTCAGTTTTATGACTCTCTGCCTTGGTGTACATGACTCATATCAGCATAAGTTCTTCAAGCCAGAATAGTCAAAAAGACTATATGTATTTACAAAGGCAAAGCTTAGTAAAATACCATGCAGTCATACAGAGAAAGTGGAAACATACTATACCTTCAATCTAGACCAGTGTTTCTTAACTGGGGATAATTTTGCTAAAGTTGATCATCAAGATCAAGGTTAATTCCCATTTCTCCCAAAAATAAATATTAGCATTAAAATCCCTGGTTTGAAGCAATAGAAAATCTAACATTTACCAAAAAAATAACGTATTTGTAAATTGAGTTTTGTGTTGGTTTTAGGGCCAAATAGCGTTGAATGAATAGAAATTACTGATTAGACCCCAATGAGTCATACCTTGGATATGTCATAAGAAACTGAAAAACAGAAAATCCTAAAATTTCCTAAATTAAGCAGCATGAGAAAGATATTGGCATTTATCTTACATAACCTAGTATTCTTGTAGGAGAAATACATTATTTATGAGTAATTTTTTTCTGGTTTGTTGTTTTTGAGGGAGTGGGTGTCTTCATTCAAGAATTGAATGATATTCCTGAGTATTGTGGCATTATAATTCTCACCCTACCTTTGAGTCTTTTTTTATTTTGCTTAAAGGCAAAAACAGAGGAGAATAAAAGAAGATAACGTAGTGTGGAAATAAATAAATACTAGTATTCTTTTAATATTAAACATATTAACTTGTTTTATAATCCCATTTATACTCATAAGTTTTATCATATATAAATATTTAAGTGTGGTTTTTTTTTTCCAATATAAGCTGACTATATAAAAATGAATATTGTGAGTAATTAGAAGCATGGAGTCAAGGGCTAAGTCTGTAAAACTAAAAGAAAAAATTCTTTTTTCTGCCTCACTGCAATAGTTTAAGAGTTTTAGTGACTTGGTCAGCAAGGAATGTCCTCGTTTGCTGTTTTGCCATTAGAGTCCCCTGAAGAGGACTTCTTGTTGGCATTTGCAGGAGTTCTCAGTCCGCAAACTCACCATCAAGGCCACAAAGGTGATATAGTAAGTGGGAATGCAGCAATGATAAGGGGGCTAAGAGAGACTAAGCTTCTAAAATTATGGTTTCCATGTGCTGAGACTATAAGGATTCTGGCCCTTGATTTGGAATTTTTACCTTCCAAGTTCCAGTGTTACATGGGAAAAACAGCACACATGAAACTCTTAAGCATTGGAATCATAAATTAAGGTCACCATGACCTGAGAGGAAAGGACAAAGAAAATTGGCAACAAAAAAGCTCTAGCCAATGACATCTCTAGCTCTCAACCTACCTCAAGAACAAGTATCTGCAATTCCTTCCATGTATCAGTAATTACCAAAAAGGGGGTCTTTATACATATATATATATATATATATATACATATACACACACACGCGCGCGCACACACACACACACACACACACACACACACACAAATATATATATATATATATATATATATATATATATATATAACACTGGAGAACAACTCTATGATGAAAAGAGACACAAATAGATATATGTTGTTAGACA
>CAUYLG010002980.1:0-28630 GCA_963573385.1 Cacajao melanocephalus
CCTGGGCAGTAGAACAAGAATCCTGTTCTCTCTCCCTCTTTTTCTTCCTCTTTCTTTCTCTCATACATTCTTTTTCTTTCTTTCTTTCACTCTCACTTTCTTTCCTCTCTTTTTCTTTCTTTAAAAAAAAAAAAAAAAGAATGTGGAGAAATAGGAACACTTTTACACTGGAATAGCACATTTTAAGGACATATTTTATTTCATTGATAGCATGTACATTTCATTATTTGCCAGGTTATCTTAAGAAGTCATACTACAAACAGTGGTCAATATTTGTATTTTACTTATTTTTGACAACAGAAACTATTATGACCATAAAAACAAAAACTTTCTTAATAGTTTAATATATTGACATGACATATCATATTAGAGTATCCAGACATTTCAATTCTTTTAAAAATCATGTTTTAAGAAATAATTTAAAGTACACTAATATGCACAAAGGAACTGTTGGCATATCATCAAATGTGTCTTAGAAGTGTACTTGTCTATCCTTATTAGATACTCATCTTGAATTTTAATAATATTTGGATAACAACAAAACTTTTCTGGTTGTTCTCAGCAATTTGAATTTCTCTCTAGCAGTTCTTTTGCCAGACTGATTAATTTTTCAAATATATGTGCTACTTTTAAAATATACTTATTTTTCATATTGTAGTAGGTTATAAAAATATAGAATGTATAATATAAAATACATAATATATAAATAAAGATATATTTTTTTCAACATGAAAACAGAAGGATACAACTCACCCCTTATACTATTGCATTCCCAAGTGGAAAACTAAATAATGTAAAAATACCCATTCTTCCCAAATTTATATCTAAAGCCATTCTTATCAAGACCAGTAGACTGCTTTAAAACTTAATAAAATTATTTTAATTTTGTTTACTAAGTAGCGGAATAACATGAGGGGCCTTTTAGTTTTGATAATGCATAGTAGTTTAGATTACAACTTCCTTTGAGAAAAACTACTGTCTTGGACAGAGAGTCAACTTCTGCTTTATGATATTACACAGTAAATGTACAGAATATAAGGGAAGCCTAGGAGCTAAGCCTGGCATACGAGACTTTATATATGTAGTCAGAAAATAGTCCAGTTCCAACAAGGATGAAAGCCCAGGTCAAATTATCTGAATACTGAAAAAATGTATTAAGTTTATCTAGAGTTGTTTGTTCCCATAGCCACTTACCTGAAGCCAATACAAAGTCTTCTGAAGGAAGGTAATTACATATTATTCTTCAAATTTTACTGCAATTTGTTCACATACAATATAAAATGTGCAATTTAAACACACACAAATGCATGCACAAGCAAAAACATGACTAGTGATGAAATAAGAAAATCTCATTAAAAACCAGAAGAAGCATTGCATAACAGAAAGAGCCTCAAAGTGATTCAGTTAATGGCGTTTTCAAACATGGACTTTAAAACAATGTCCTGAATGGATTCAAAGAAATATAAACAAAGATTAGGAAAATATGGCCAAGAACTGGAAACCATAGAATACTTAAATTTTGAACACTTGTTGGATACTAAAATTTAAAGCCAAGCGATATAGTTTAAAATAACCAAGTAAAATACTCTGTTACTTAAAATAAAGTTTGCATACATTGCAAAACTGACATTAGTAGATGCAGATAATATTTTAAAATATCTATTGTGATGCTTTCACTACTAAAATCAGAGTACATTTTGTATTATACAGTGCAATAATATCCAAAGTGAAATAAAAGATAATTTATTCATTATATATGCATATATATGACCTCTCTCTCTCTATATATATATATAGTGTATATATATATGTATATATATAGTATATATATATATGTATATATATATAGTATATATATATATGTATATATAGTATATATATATATATATATGCATATATATATATATGACCAAATGTGATTAGAATTTAAACTCTATCATGTGTTTAAATATATTTTTGGAAATTAGATAGCAGGATTCAATACAAATGATATTGCAATATGTCTCTGTCTTCTATTCAAGTATATACCAGAAAAAGAGACATTTTTGACAGATTTCAGAATATCAGATTTCTTAGGCTGTTAGAGTTTTTTTAGTTAAAGAAAAATAAAATCTAGAAATACAGAATTTGAAAATATAGATACGTGATTTGTTCTTATATTTCTAAATGAATAGTTTATTCCCACACTTAATAATTTAGGTAAATGGCTTTTAAAACTTCTCGTCTCTTTAGCATTATATAGTATTAAAAAGTCAGTTTCTTTCTTGGAGTGAGTATGGATTTTAAAACTTGAACTGAAGTGGGAAGTCTGGACAGGGTAAAAAGTTAGTTCTCTTATTACAATTTTTAATTTCCTGATGTCATCAGCAACTAGCTATTCAGGCACTTACTTAATCCCTTTAGAAGTTTTTTCTGATTATCTTGGTGCCCCAAAATTTAGCCTGAAATTTTGGTTTGAATCATTATGTAAATTGCTTTATAAGAGAATATAACCTTATGTCCTCATGATAGAAACAGAAATTGAAAGAAGCAATCCTGAATTAATGATTTCTTCCCTGAAGAGTCTTAAGTGTGAAAAAGCTTACAAGGGAGGGTTATGAATTTCATATTTTTTTAACATCTAGTTTGGGCTCTAGACTAGTGTAGAATTAAAGTTATATAGGAGTCATTTTATCTTTGTTCCCTACCAATTTAAAGCCAAAACAGTTATTCTTTCCTATGGGACAATGCAAATATGTTGATTAATCTATTAATTAGAATAATTAATGACAATAAGAGAAAATATGGCTTTCATAATATCTCCAAATATTTTGACTAAAATTTTGTAGTTCTGCCATGACATACAAAAGAGAAAATAACTTCTGCTGGGCAAACCTGCAACTTGTACTGCTGAGCTGTATGACAAAGAGATATGCTAAGGTACATATGTCTTTCAGAGAAACTAAGGAAATTACTGAAGACTATATTTAGAGGATACTGGAAATGATTGCTGAATCTTAGTTAAAAGTCATATGTACAGTTACACTTGTTTTAAGTAAAAAACCTAATTCACACATTTAGTTTTAATAATTTTATCTTTCTGCTATTTTCCTGAGCATGATAGTATTTCCATTAGGATCTAGTAAGTTCTTTAATAACTGCAAAAAAGCCACTGATATTTATGTGAAAAGTTAACTACATAAGTCAGCATTCTACTTTCTGCAATCACTTTCGCCAAAATCTTAATAGAGATCTCTGAGACACAGAGAAAATTGCCTGTTGTCCTATAACAGTAAAATAAGACACACTGCCTAGATTTCTGTTTTTAATTGTAGAACATACATTTATGTGTTATATTTTCCTATTTATAGTAAAGCAAATTGCAGTTGGCATCCACATCTACAATTCAGTTACTGTCTAAGCATCTACGTACTTACTAAGGGAAGACTTGCATTGATCAAATAAGAGTCAATGGAATTTTGCCATTGTTTTTGCTTTTATTTGCGCTTTTGTGTCTGTTTGTTCTTTTATTAGGCGTTGAAATTCTAGGACCCCTGAAAATCCACTTTTTACCACTTACATTGTTAAAAAAAGTAAAATCCACCCTTTATTCTCTTCTCAATCCCTCACATGTTGAATAAGCATTTACTCAGAAACAAGAAGAATCTATTTCTTACTTCTAATTTTTTTATTCCTTCAGTCTGATCCTCAATATAAAAGAGAAGTCAAATGCAGCAATTATCAGACTGGAATTACACATAAAGTGAGTAAAACTGTGGAGTAAAAACCTACAAATTATTTTTCATTCATTTATATAAAAAATTAACTTATGCCATATAAGACATAAACCTAACACGTGAAAATGAGGCAAATTTGATGAAATTGTGGGTGTTATATTACCAAGAAATTAACAAATTTTATTGTATGTCATTTATCTAGAGTCTAGACACAAGGTCAGTGACATCTTAAGGCATTTTCTCATGCTAACTCATTAATTTTATTTCTTTGCCTGATACATGCATATTTTTGTCTGAGTTTTTGTGTTACTTATGTATGTAATTATTTCAATTGACACATAAAATTGTATATATTTATGGTGTATAATTTAATGTTTGATATGCATATACATTGTGAAATGCCTAAATCAAGCTAATTAACTTATGTATGAATTCACATACTTATGAGAACATTTAAAATATCTGGTAGCACTTTTCATGTCTACAATATTGCATTTTATTATTAGCTATAGTAACCTTATTGTCCAGCAGATCTATATAAAGGAAATATTTGAGGCTTGAATCGTGTTATTTTTTCACATTGGATTTAGGTTTGGTTTTGGGATGGGGGCTCGAGGAAGGAGAAATCAGATCACATGAGAATATTACTATATTCAAGGTCAGGCTTCCATTTTAATGATGACTGTATTTTTCAGGTTGACCCTTATTTCCACAGTAGAAACTTCCCTCATGTCCCAAGTAAAAATCTAAGGTGTATTAGTGCTCCCATATCTTAGTGAGTTATGAACTTTAATATTTACACACTCAAGCCTAAAATACAAGTTCTACTTAATGCCACAGTTTCCAAGAAGCAGTTTCTACTAAGGTTTGTAGCTTCCCAGACGCTATGTTTTTTTTTTATTTTTTGAATTAGCTCATAATTTAAAAAGAAAAAGAGTAATGAATGTCAGATTCACTTTACTGCATTTTCTTTCTTTCTACAATTTTGTTTGCTCAAAATATTGTTACCTTGGTGTCTTTTCAGTTTTATCAAAACAAGTTGACAAACATCAATATCAATAAAGAGGAAGAGAAAGGAAATTTTAAGTTTTTCTTTGCAGGTTAGTTAATAAGCAATAAGGTAAGTTTTCATCACTGGAAAAGTAAGTGTAAATGTACTCTGAACATAAAAGACTTCAGTTCTGAAATTGTAAGAGATGTAAAATTTAAACTTTTCAGTATAAATGTCATAAATATTACATGTTACTTTTTATATATTATGGGTAAACAAAATCATATTGAAGAAATAGACTTCCAAGAGGTAAGGTCTTTTAAATTATCAATTTATCCGGCAAATACTTACTGGACAACTATGGTGATCTAACTTTTCTGCAATGCTCACAAGCCTTGTTCTTACTTAGTAGACTATTTTGTCAGAATAGGGGTGAGCAGATTACAATCCCTGGATCACATTTAGCAACCTGTTTTAGTATCACACCTGTTTTTTAGCATTTTTAAGTGGTTGAAAACAAACCAAAGGAAGAATCATTATCTTCATATGTGAAAATTATGTAAAATTCAAATTTCAGTGCCCATAAATGAAGTTTTATTGGGATGTAGCCGAACTCATTTGTTTACACAATTTGGTACCTGCTCTTACACCACAGTGGCAGAATTGAGTAATTGTGACCAAAATCGTATGATCCTGAAAAACTAAAATATTTAACTATCTGGCTCCTTCCACAAAGTGCTTGGTGAAGTCCTAATACACTATTGATTTTATTTTTTCAATCAAACCAACATTGATCATATTTTAAAACTTAATCTTTCTGTTTACCATACAAAAATAAAAGCTTTACTCTAAACTGTATTTTTTAGTCTCTGTGGGTACATAGTGGGTAAATACATTTATGAAGTACATGAGATGTTTTGATGCAGGCATGCAATGTGAAATAAGCATATTACAGAAAATAGGGTATCCATTCTTTCAAGCATTTATCCTTTGAGTTACAAAAAATCCCATTACATTCTTTATTTTTAAATATACAATTAATTTTATGTTTATTGAATGTAGTGACCCTATTATGCTATATATATGACAGGTCACATTTATTCTCTTTTTTTGTACCAGATAACCAACCCCACCTGCCCCCGAAGCCTTCCCAGCTACACTTCCAGCCTTTGATAACAGTATTTCTATCTATGTTCATGAGTTCAGTTGTTTTGATATTTATTCTTACAAATAAGTGAGAACATATTATCTTTGGCTTTCTCTTCCTGGCTTATTTCACTTAACATAATGATCTCCAGTTCCATTTCTGTTGTTGCAAATGACTGGATCTCATTTTTTTTTATGGCTGAATAGTACTTCATTGTGTATATGTACCACGTTTTCTTAACCTATTCATCTGTTGATGGAAACTTAGGTTGCTACCAAATCTTAGCTATTATAAACAGCATTGCAAGAAACATAGGAGTGCAAATTTTACTTTGATATACTGATTTCCTTTCTTTTGGGTATATACCCAGCAGTGGGATCTGGGCTATATGGTAGCTCGGTTTTCTTGAGGAATTTTAAAACTTTTCTCCATAGGGGTTGTACTAGCTTACATTCCCTCCAACAGTATACAAAAATTCCATTTTCTCCAGAACCTTGCCAGCATTCGTTATTGCCTATGTTTTGATTTGAAGCCATTTTAACTAGGGTGAGATAATATCTCACTGTAGTTTTTATTTGCATTTTTCTGATTATCAGTGATGTTGAACATCTTTTCATGTCCCTTCTGTGGGTTGTCTCTTCAGTTCATTGATTGTGTTCTTCTCTGTGCAAAAGATTTTTCACTTCATGTGATCTCATTTGACTTTTTAATCTCAAATTTATTTCTTTCTGCTCTGATAATTATTATTTCTTTTCTTCTACCAATTTTGGGTTTGCTTTGCTTTTGTTTTTCTGATTCCTGAATTATTAGGTTGTTTATTCATAGTTTTTCTTTTTTGAATGCTAGCACTTATAACTATAAAGTTTCCTCTCAGAACTGGTTTTCACTGTATCCCATAGATTTTCATTATTATGTGTTTCAAGAAATTTTTCAGTTACTCTCATAATTTCTTCATTGACCCACTGGAAATTCAGGAGGATACTGTATAATTTTCATGTATTTGTATAGTTTCCAAAATTTTTCTTGTTATTAATTTCTGGTTTATTCCATGTGGTTAAATAAGATGCTTGATATTATTTCAAATATTTGAATGTTTTAAGACTTGATTTGTTTTGTAACCTAACATTTGGTCTATTTTTGAGAGTAATCCATGTGCTGAGAAAAAGAATGTGTATTCTGTAGCTCTTGGATAAAATGTTCTGTAAATATCTATCAGATCCATTTGGTTTACAGTGCAGATTAAGCCTGATGTTTCTTTTTTAATTTTCTGTCTAGAAGATCTGTCCCATGCTAAAAGTGGAGTGTTGAAGTCTCCAGCCATTATTGTATTAAGATCTATCTCTCTCTTTAGCTCTAATAATATTTCCTATATATATCTGGGTGTTCCACTGTTGGAAGTATATTTAAAATTGTTATATTCTCTTGCTGAATTGACTCTTTTGTCATTATATAGTGACCTTCTTAATTACTTCATATAGTTTTTGTCTTGAAATCTATTTTGTCTTGAAATCTATTTTGTCTGATTTGATTATAGTTACCCCTGATCTTTTTTGGTTTACAGTGGCATGTAATATCTTTTTCCATACCTTTATTTTCAGTCTACGTGTGCCTTCATAGGTGAAGTGACTTTCTTGTGGGCAACAGATCAATGGGGTTTATTTTATCATTCATTCACTCAGTTTATGTCTTTCAATTGGAGAATTTAGCCCATTTACATTCAATGTTGTTAGTGATAAGTAAAGAGTTATTCCTGTTATCTTGTTGTTTATTTTCATATTGCTTTGTTGTTTTCTCTTTCTTCCTTCTTTTCTTCCTTTCCTTCTTGCTTTTTATTTTTTTGTGTGTGTAAGTTTTTTTTTTATGATTTGAGGATACCATGAGGTTTGCAAATATTATCTTATAACCCATGATTTTAACCTGATAATAACTTAACCCATTATTTTAACCTGATAACAACTTAACACTATTTGCATAAACAAACAAGCAAAAGAAAATGAATTAAAACTCTACATCTTAACGTTGTTTCTTACTTTTTTTACTTCTTGTTGTTTCTATTTATACCTTATTTTATTGACTATGTCTTGAATAGTTGGTGTTATTATATTTGATTGGTTCATCTTTTAGTCTTTCTACTGAGTACACAGAAAAACACGGAATATTATAACACTGTAACTGCTAGTAGATGTTCTTCAGTATCTGGGCATCGAAGGGTTAGATATTGATTACAGTCTTTACTGTCTGGTTTTATTTATAGCTGTCCTTCTTGGAAAAGCTTTCCAGATATTTGAAAGAACTTGGGTGTTGTGATGGAAGCTGTATTTGCTTTAGAGGGCACCTCAAGTTCAGTAACACTATGGTTCTTGCAGACTCATAGAGGTACTGCCTTGATGGTCTTGGATAAGATTCAGGAGAATTTTCTCAATTACCAGGCAGATCATCTTGCTATCTTCCCGTACTTTCTCCCGAGTATACAGAGTCTCTCTCTCTCTTTCTCTCTCTCTCTCTTTCTGAGTCACATAAAGCTGAGGTTGGAGTGACATAAGCAACCCTGTGACTACCACCACAAAAAGGCACTGGTTGAGACCTGAAGCCCGCACAGTGCTGGGTCTTGCCCAAGGCCTACTGTAACTACTCCCTGGATACTGCCTATATTTGCTCAAGGCCCTGCTGCTCTACAATCACTAGGTGGCAAAGTCAGCCTGGCCTGTGTCCTTTCCATTAGGGCATTGAGGTTGCCCAAGCCCCAGGTTGGTCCAGGAGTGCCTTCCAAGAGTCAGGGACTAGAGTTAAAAATCTTAGATGTCTACCTGATATTCTATTGTATTGTGGCTGAGCTAGCACTCAAACCACATGAGGCATTCCTTCCCACTTTTCTCCTCCCTTTCCAAAGGAAGAGGAGCCTCATGTCATAGCCACTGTCACCCCAGGCTACGGATAATACTGCCAGACTACCTTCAATATTCTCTTAAGTCCCAAGGTCTCTTAAGTCAGTTTGTGAATGCTGCCTGACCTGGGACTCACCCTTCGGGTCAGTGGGCTCCTCTATGGCACAGGACAGGTCCACAAATGCCATCCATGAGTGCAGTCCTGAATCAGAGACCCCAAGAGTCCACTTGGTACTCTACCCCACTGTGGCTGTCCTGGTGCCTAAAGTGCAGGAACAAAGTCCCCTTTACTTTTTTCCCTTTGCTTTTCTCAAGCAGAAGGAGTGTTTCCCCATACCTACCACAGCTGCTTATGTGCTGAGTCTCACCTTAAGCCAGCAAAGCCTTACCCAAGGCCCTCAATTAGTATCTGGGTATCACTGCTGGTTATCCAGGACCCAAAGTCTCTTCAGGTAGCAGGTAATAATTACTGTCAGGATGAATGCTGAAGGACTTCCCTTCTGAGCAGTGGGTTCTCTTCTGGTCCAAGATATATCTAAAAATGTCCTCTGGCAGGTAGGACCCGGAATGACAGGTCTCTGACTTTGACTGTTGCCTTATCCTACTGTGGCTGAATGGGTATTCTAGATGTAAGACACAGTCCTCCCCATTATTCCCTCTCAAATTCCTCAACTGGATGGAAGGGGTATCCATTGGAGCCACAAGCTGTGCAGACTGGGGTTAGGGGAGGGGTGATACTAGCCCTTCTTTGGCTGTGCTAGCTGATGTCTCAGTAGGTTGTGTGCCCGCATGCAGGAGACTGTCTCTGGATTTAATTCAGCACTAGGGCTTGCCTAGGAGTTGCAGCCCTTATGGCCTAGATTGCCTTTCAAGTTCGCTTGGAGACACAGAGTGCCGTAGCCCTCTGTGGAGAGGTTAGCAAGATCAAACTGCTGGGATAGGCAATCTTCCTCCGATTAGAGCTCATTTAAATGCTCCCTCCATGGGTGGGCATCAGTGAGTTTGGTCTGGTTTTCCTTTCTGCTCTAACAGGACAGCACTAAGGTCATTCCTTCACAATGCTTTGTTCTCCTTCCCCAGTGCCCAGAGATCTCTCTGCAACATGCTGCAGCTGCAAGGGTTGGGGGAGGAGTGGCGTCCATGATTCAGGACTGGCTTTTAAAAATCTCTTTAATGCCTCTTTCAATATGAAGTTAAAACCAGGTACTATAAGTGCTCACCTGATTTTTGGTTCTAATGGAGGTGTTTATTTTGTGTAGATAGTTGTTACCTTGGTGTCTTTTCAGGGGTGACAATTGATGGAGCTTTATATTCTGCCATCTTGCTCCACCCATCTCCTAAAAACTTTTTTGAAAAACCTTTCTAGTTTTCATTTGCAAAAATTCAGAAATCATGTTTCTGTTTTGATTTTTTTTGGGTGGGGGTGCATACATCGGCAATAGGGCTTTATATATTCCCACGTGTAAACATCTTTTAAGGCTCACTTTTAACAAATTCAGAATTTCTAATTTGTAGAAGAGTTATCTGCAGAAGCTGTCATCATGCCAGCTCTTGTTCATTGCTCCTTTAGATTTCTAGCATGAAATGTCATAACTATTTGAAAGTGCACATTTGCCTTACAGATATTTAAATATTTTTTGTTGTTGTTTTCTAAAAAATAAGCCACGTTTTACAAAATGCCATCATGACACTGTAGTGTGATGGGTCCCCCACCATGTCACTAAAGGGAGTATGTGCACTGCCTGAACCCTGAAGGCCAGGTGTTAAGCCAAGGCCATGATGCCAAACCACGGAACAGATATATCTGAAAACCCAAACCTACCTACAGAAGAGTATCTGAGAACCTACCAAGGAGAACAGTCCCATCACACACACACATACAGTAGAAAAAGAGCCAGAAAATTAGCTTAAAAGCAATTTAGGAATGGGAGGGGCCCAAATCTCTAGAGCTCTCCTGCTGCCACCCAGGAATGCTTTATATGTGAGTTTTAATAACCTCATTTACTTACCAAGCTGGACTTGTCCAAATCATTTTTTTTTTTTTTTTTGAAACGGAGTCTTGCTCTGTCGCCAGGCTGGAGTGCAGTGGCACAATCTCGGCTCACTGCAATCTCCGCCTCCTGGGTTCAAGCAATTCTTCCGCCTCAGCCTCCTGAGTAGCCGGGACCACAGGTGCATGCCACCACGTCCGGCTGATTTTTTTGTATTTTTTTAGTACAGACGCGGTTTCACCGTGTTGGCCAGGATGGTCTCGATCTCTTGACCTCGTGATCCACCCGCCTCGGCCTCCCAAAGTGCTGGGATTACAGGCGTGAGCCACCGCACCCGGCCCAAATCATTCTTTGGTATCTCAGCACCATCCCAGTTTGGGGTACTGGGGAAGGGGTATTACACTCTGTTTTTCTCTTGACAGATACCTGCTGAACATATCTAGAAATTAGTATAACTTAACTGAGTTTGGCTGGTAAGAAATCAGATAGAAAACTCTTATTTCTTATAGCTTACCTAGTATATCTGTCTAAAAAAGTTTTTTGAAAACTACTTTCTGTTATATGGCACCAAGTTTCAAAAAATAAATTTAGTGGGCACCCTAGATACTTTCAAGCAAATTATTTGTGAATCAGGTCCAAGTGTTAATCCAAGCTTTAATATTTCTAATTAATTAACCTTGGCTACAGCAGCTATAAGCTGCAAAGCAAGGGATTACTGGGTGACTTATCTGAGAATAAAACAAATCCATTATTTGAACAAAGTATCTTTAAAATGGTTGCCTAAAACCTACAAAAGCTTTGAAGCATGTTGATATAAAAATCACTCTCAAAAGCCATTTAATTCCCTTACAATACTAAAACCACTCAGCTTAGAACAACAAAAAAAGAACTCCTCAAACTTTAAATACTTGGAGATTAATTTTGTTGTCTTTAAACACAAATCCAACTATTCTAGTGTTTGAACAGCAATCGAAGTAAAATACTTATGCAAACTAGAGCCGACATTATTTTCTAGAGGAAAAGTGTGTTGAGTGGGTTGGGACACTTCCATTTCCTAGCTCCTTTTCTAGAAAATCTTGAATTAAGCAGTGAAATAACTTTTATTTAAATACGAAGCTACTGTAAAATTCAGAGAATTTTGCCCTTATGGAACTATGTATACAGATAAACCCATTAATCCTATGATGTTATACTGACTTGAAACAATTTTATATATTTACTTTACATAAGGTAATGATCATTAAAATTTGAAATAAACATGTAAAGCAAATCAAATCAATTCTCATATATGTAAAAATGATTTATCACATTCCCTAGGCCTTGGGGTGCGTAAATTCAGTGAAAATTAATTTCAATTCTTATTCTGTTTCTCAATGTCACATCAACATAATTATAATTCATTTAACATATTTGTGGTATTGTATTCGTATTGTAAGTTCACAAAAATTAAAGTATTGGAAAAGGCCACATTCCACATGCTTTTAACTTAATAGTAGCTTATAGTTAATCACAAAACCATGTATTACATGTATCCCAAAATATTCTAAGAAAGAAAATGGATTAGAAGATATCAAGAGTAAAACGGGAAAATATGGGTAAAAATTACACATTGAATATATCTACTTTTGCTTAATTTAAAACATTAATGAGCATTATGTAGATTTTTAAAACACAAATCTATAAATGAGTTAAAGGAAACAAAAAAAAATCGGCCATGGAATTTTAGGAGAAATGGAATAAATTAATGACTGGTAACTGAGTTGGCTGACCAGAGAATGATTAATTCTAAACATACAGTTAAGGGTATTTTAAATTTTTGTGATTTATGCCTTAGAATCTTTCAACTAACAGTAATTTTGAGCCAAATTATAACTAAAAGTGAAAGCTCAATAGACTATCACTAAAATAAGAACAATTAAATAAAATTTTAAAGCATTTTGATTTTCTAGGTGCTCTTTTTAATATTATGCAGATGTAATGCATAAATCTCTCTCCCATCACAGCACAAAACTATAAAGGTAAAGCTTCTTCTCTGAGCCTAAGATAGAGATTTAATGCCCTGAAGACTGTTATATTTGACTGAAAACAGCAGTTCTAAGTGAACATATTCACACTGAATACTTCAAACTGCATCTCTCTTCTGCTATTCAGCTACCAGTATTTTGACTTGCAAGACCATTGACATCTAGATCGGACAGAAAATGTATCTTTCAGAATATCCAACCATCTTGATAAGATTGAAAAAGAGGTGTTATTATCATATATTACCCAAAGAAACAACCCATCTAGATAATCTAGAATATACACAACATTTTGTAAGACAAACCTCCTAATACAGCTTCTAATCAACTTTTTATTCTGTCACTCTTAAATATAGTAAGGCAACCAAAGATTATCTGTTGAAGCACACTAACCTGAAAAATAGAGGCAAAATGTAACTAACATTTAAATTTACCCTGGAGGATAAAGTGAGTACTAATTACAAAGAAAATATCAAATATCTATATTTACCCTTTATTGTACAATTTGTAACAATTGGACCTAATGTTATATTCAAGCGTCTATAATTCTGAAAAAAATATTTTAGGTATTTCTAATTGTTTAGAAAAATTTGTGTTTTAGAATTTTATTCTTTCTTATAGGTCTCCCAAAGAACAGAGATAAGAAACCTATTTTTAAAAAATAAAATAAAACTTATTCTACTTTGCAATTTCTATATGGGTTCATTGGACACGTTTAGAATTCTAGGATGTATTACAGACCCTTAGCGATTTTTCCCAACAACAATATATTTTGCTATTTTATTAATCTAGAAATTATCTTATTAGTCATCAATTATTCATAAATAAATATTCAAATCATTAGAAAAGGTAAGAACAATGCAATTTTATAAAAGAATGATGCAATAGTGAAATGGATCATGCTTCTTGAGATTTTTCGTGGCATTGTGCAAGGTATTGAATAACCTTGCACTAAGTATAAGAGAAAAGTAGGCAATCCATATCTACAGTCTACCTTAAGATTTTTTTCAATGTAAGAAATAAGATTTTTCATGTTTGGCCTACATGCAACAGAAAAGAGAATAAAATTGACAGAGAATTATATTTTATTGTTGTTAGATAAATCAGAAAACGAATTAAGTGAGAAAGATTATACTCTAGACACTAATTATAATAGTAATATTGATCACAAATGAAATCTCAGACCATGAGTCTTTAGATGATGATATCCTACATAAATGTTCTCAACTTTACAAAGTAATGAGTAAGCAATATTTTCCTAAAGATGAAAAATGGTATTTCTGACACATTTTTAGTAATTCATTGGGGACAAATTCAAGATACAATATTTGGGCCATAACTTTAGTCTAAGCCAGTTTCCTGAAAGGTTATGAGACAGTATTCTTTCATTTTTTTAATGTCTATGTACTAAAATTTTCTGATATAAAACAATTGGCAATTTTGAAATTATTCTTAACGTTTCTTTAAAAATTTTCTATTCGTTTTACTAATCCTTTTTTACTATTCCTCTATTCTAATTTTTGAAAATTATTCATATTTTAAACATAAAAGCAACAAAAGCATCCATTAGAATCAGATAGTAAATTATGGCAATATTTTCTAAGGGATAATAGTTTTTCAAACAGAAGGCAACACATCCATGAAGAAATAAATTTTATTAAAATGAAAATTCAACTAACAAATGAATGCTCTTGGAAAATAAAAATATTTAACAGAAATGTCCAAAAAATCAGCAGAAGTGGAAAATGAATGTAAGTAAATTTAACTAAATATTGGATTAAATGTCAAGAATGAGAGGAGATAAAAAATATATGTATATTTTTTCCTGATGACCCAATATGCAATCCAAGAGAACTTCTATAAAAAGAGAATAAAGTTAAATTACTATATCATTATTAAAATAATTCAGAAAAACAAAAATTAAAAGACATGCAGTAAAAACTGAGTCTACTTAATATCCAACATGACCTGTGGGAAGATATGCTCAATTCACATCATTAAGGAGTTTATACCTGTGAAAACAAAGGCTACTATAAGATTCAAAGAAAATACAAAGTTGGAGTCAGAGGAGTAATAATATAGCACTGAACTTCACAATAGAAATATTGACAAATAAAAGACAATGAAATATTTCCTCATAGTTCTGAAGAAAAATGATTCTCACCTAGACTTCTATACTCAATCCAGCTCTCAAGCAAATGTGAGGGTAGAATTAGTACACAAGTTGTACAATGTGTTAACAATGACAAAAACATTGCCTTATATAAAACCCTTTCCCCAATAAACTGGTAGAGGTATAGCAACCAAAATAAAATAATAAACCAGGAACAGGCAAAAAGTAGAATCTTTTAAACTAGAAAATCAAAAAGAAAACAACAAAAAAAAAAAACATAGGATGAACCAGTACGATAATGAAGGAAGACCAAAGTATATAGACAGTTGTAGAACAAGTCCAGATTAAAGTAGTGGTATTTAAGAAATAGGTTGTTAAAGATTCTTGCCACAGATGGGCCTGTTCTAACATAGATGTATCTCACACACTTAATCTCACTGAAGAAAATCCTATTCACTAAAGAAATTCTTTACTGTAAAGACTGCTTCTTGCAAAGTATTTAAGGCATCATAACAATTAATGAAAATTAATGTCTTGTTCCAGTGATTAAAAATAAGTTGAATTAAAATCTTGTTTAGGTTTCCTCATTCTAATTTTAAAATAAGCTCAGTTGATGAATACATAACATTTATACAGATAAAGTATTCCCCTTCAACAGTTTTTTACAATGTTAATAAGCAAAGAATGCTTCAGCACTAATTTGTTATATGTTCAACTTACTGTATATATATATGTACACATATGTACATACATATGTGTATATATACATATATATATATACACGTATATATATACACACATATATATGGAGAAGCAATGAAGTAAATTCTTTAGTATTTTCAATATTTCAACCTTTTTTAATATTTAAAAAAACTCATTGCTATTATCATTATCCCATAAAGTCTAGAAAACAAATAAAAGATGTTAGATTAAGGGGCCTTATAAGAAGGGGCCTGAAAAATTGCATATTTCCTGGCAGGTACTACATACTCACTTAATCTCCCTTTCTGAGAATATGCCGGAAAATCTGCATGGTAAGCACCCCAGGAATTTTGATACACACAAATTGCAGATTACTGCCTTTAAAATGATTGATAGCATAATTTTTAAAGTTTATTCTTAAAAAAAATCATTACATGAAACGTCATAAGAGCACAGAACATGGTGCCAGTCACAATTACTTGTTGAACGTAAGTGATGAAATAAATAAGTCAATAGATTAGGTATAAAACAATTGTAGATTTCTGAAGATTGGGGAAAACTGATGAGAAAATGCCCCATCAGAAAAGAATAATTCATAATGAAATTGACAGCCAATGGTTACTATATAGGAAATGATCTTGGTGTTGCTAGATCTGATTTTTCAAGAAATAATGAAAATAGGCATTTTAAAACTTGAAATATGCCAAGTTTTAAATCTAGGCAATCACTTTTTTGACACATTGCTGGGCATCAATATGGAAGCCAAATATACTAATTTATGAGTTACCTCTATCAAGCAGGCTGGCAATCTGCAGCAATTTGTCTTGCCATTCCTGTGTTATGGATAAGATACTTGCTGTATAATGAAAATTATTTACTTTGTAGGCAGAAAAATAAGTATACTCTGAATCTCTTTCTTGTTCCCTTGAATAGTGCATTTTAATGAACATGCACCTATATATATATATTTTTATTTATATAAAATAATATATATATATATTAATTTCCCAAATCATTTACAGGCAAATACTTTTGAGATCAGAAGAGAAACTGTAAATTCTAATAAACACAGGCTGTGATCTCCTGGGCAATTATATGATGTGTGTGTGACAATAGGACGGACCTAGAGATGTAAAATTCCTAGCACACAATTTATGTAATCTTAAGACCAAGTTCTTTGTAAAAAGGTAATTAGTTCAGACAAGACTAAAATTAGAGTATCAAAGTACTGTAAGTTCAGTATAAGAACATCTTAGAACCATCGGCCACAGAACTGTAATAATTTTATCCGTCTCCCCTCTCATTTTAGACCTATCTATTATTTTCCCATATCCTGACATCTAGTCTTTTCTCAGCAAACTTTCCATAGCTTGGGTGTGAATATAGAATCAATATTGTAAAATTTAATGTTATATGGTTGTATGTACTAACACAAAAATGACCGTAGAGCCCAGATTCAAAATACTTCTTTGAGTATCCTTTCCACTTAATACTACTAAATTATATATTCTGTGAAAGAAAAGCACAGTCATATTCAACCCTATATCCCAAGCACAGAAAGAGAACCTGTCACATAGCAGATGATCAATGAATATTTGTTTAACAGTTGAATTGCAGTACACCTAGCAATGTCCAATATATTGGATCCTTTGAGTTATTTAAAATATTTAGCTTTATTTTGTGAAGACATTCCTAGACTTCCCTTAACAGCTGATATTGGAGCTGAAAGGTTAATTATAATAGACTACTGTTTATTGACTTTCTATAACTTGTCAACAATGTGGGAGGAGCTATACGTTTCTTTCTTTCTTTCTTTCTTTCTTTCTTTCTTTCTTCTTTCCTTCTTTCTTTCTTTCTTTCTTTCTTTCTTTCTTTCTTTCTTTCTTTCTCTTTCTTTCTTTCTTTCTTTTCTTAAGTAAGTCATTGCCCTTGGAAACTGATCATCACTGGGGGGTAGTAATGAACCTAACAGGTATTAAACACATTGTGATAACTATTATATAAGAATAATAAAAACACAAGGTGGATGATGCATCTCAGCCAGAGTTTAGGTGTAAGGGATTTTTCTGGGGGAAATTTTTTTTTAAACTGAGACTTGAATGATGCAGCGTAATTAGCTATTGGAAACATTCAAATGGCTAAAGTTAACATGGTAGGAAACAATAGGCAGCTTTAAGCTGAAGAAAATAGGAACTAGATTGTGGCAGTCATCCTATGGCTGTAACAGTGAACTTCATCTTTACCCATGAAGGAACTATCTGACTGCAGTACAGAGAATATTCTGGAGAGAGTACCTGAAGAGTTGTGTTGGGACTATTTGTCTGAATTCAATTACAGTAATACTAGGGAGGAATGGTGTTGCTACAAATCATCGGAATAGCAGTGATAGGATGAAAAGAACTGATGAGATTTGAATCTAATGAGGTTGTTGTGTGGTATGTAAAAGGCAGTAGAATATCAATTATTTCATAGGGTTTAACATGTAGAATGGATGGAATTTATTGATTTATTGGCAGAATTGTGAAGATAAAAAGAGTCAACAATTAGGCTGAAGTTTCCGGCTTTGAGTTGCTAATGGCAGTATGAGTGGAGAGGTCATTCTGTGACGGAATAAAGCTTTAAAAGATAATTTGTTTATTTATTTTACACTTTCCAGTGCCAAAATTAATAAACATATAAGAATTCAAACTTTTTCTTTCTCTGTATAGTATGTGACTTCTATAGATTTTTTTTTCTGGTTTTACATATGTTTTGCTGAGAAATATAGTGTGGTTTGGAGAACTCTCTTACCAGGATTAAATAAGACCTACTCAATGAAGGGTGAAATCAAGCATTATTCTCTCTCTCTCTCTCTCTCTCACACACACACACACACACACACACACAAAACCAGCATTTAGTACCTTACAGAAGGTTAATAATATCGTGTTTATTTGAAAATGTATTTTTAATAGAATTTTAAAAGTTATTTTTCCTGTAAGTTACTTGCCATTTTAAAAACCTACTGAGAAAATTTCAGTATAAAATTTAGAACACATTATGAGACATTGTACCAACATACATATTCATAGCTTTATATTGATTTACCCTATGTTGTTAATTTCTTACCTTCTGCAGGAAATGAGTTGAATTGTTTCATCTACATTATTATTAAAAATGTCAAAGAAAGAAAGGGTATGATGGGTAGATATTGTGTATGTTCACTACATTTAAAAGATCTGATTAAAATATAGGGCAAGTTTTATAGCATTATAAAATCTATACTAAAGGTATTACAGATATATATGAATAACGTTTGTTTAAATTTTATAGAATAAAATTTAGCTCATTATAAATAATTTAGTTTTCATAATACTCCTTTTTAGAAAAGAAAAAAAATGGTAACACTTATTTGTTGAAACTTGCTCAGTGCTATAGTTAAATCCCTATGTATCTGTCAAGATGTCTTAGTCTCACTTGAGAGCTTGTCAGAAATAATCATCCCATGGTCTCACAATCACAAAGGTGCAAATCCAGATATGCTTGCCGTTTGTATGTCAAGAATTGTGCAGACATAAAATGTTTAATAAAACTACAATGGACATACAAGTAAGCATTCCCCCTTGTTTTTGTTTGGTTTTCTGATTTTGTTTATTTTATTTTATTTTATTCAAGGATAGATCTTGCAACTTAGATAATCTGAAAGTTTTAAAAATTGTAGGCAGACTAATGTATTTGTTTACTAAATATATTTATAAAATATAAATTTTAGTATGAAATTATAGTATGACAATGAATATTTTGTTAAGTAGAATCCATAATATGAAGTTATTGAAATGTTTATGGAAGCCAATACCTTCAAACTTTGTTCAAAAACATCTAGCACCATTGTAAGTTTATTCCCTAATATGTGACATAAAAAGCAATGAGAGTAACACATTTACAACTCTATAACACTGAAATATTCATGTACTAGAGAAAATTGTTATTTATCCATTAAGACAGGTCACACATAATTTAAATAGATTATTAATATAAATTACAGATATTTTAGTGATTAAATATTATTCTCCAGTTTCTAAATTTTATATATCCTATGAAACTCTGTTTTTATAAATAACATTTGAAAGAAGGTTTATCTTATGTAAATAGATTCCAATTTTCTGTAGTTGCAAGGAAAGATACACATACACACACACACACACACACGCACACACATATATATATACAATATCTTTATATATCTTCCATCAACATTAAATAGGCTTCACTTTCAGGCCAAATGTTATAATTCTTTTGTCACAACCAAGAAAGAGAAGAATCCAGTTATGGGTAATGAAACATGATAGACATAATACTTTGGGCCTACAAGATAGTTTTCAACATATTAATTATAAAAAATACTGGTAAAATATCCAGTAATGCAACATTCAATTCAGTATGAAGATGATATGATTTCATTGTAAAAAATTCCAATTTATATACTAAGTTCACAAGATTGCACCGCATTGTACTAGTATATGGTCTTAATGGGGATTGTGAGGACATCTCCTAGTACATTTTATCTCTGCTACTGACTTGAGAGTATGTGTTAAAAATAGAGATACTATATTCTTGCGGGGGTGGTTAGAATTTGTTTGGGTAGCTTCAGACTGGAGTCAGAGGCTCTTAATTATTTTCTCTTCTTTTTCTTTACTTTATTGAGCCTCCCTTTTTTAACAAGCTTCTTGACCATTGCTAATTCTGCGGATCATTCAAACTGAAGAATCACTGTGTAAAAAGAAAAAGAGATTTTCTTTTTGTGTTTTGGAATCTCAGATTTGGTTTTTCCTTAGTATATTTTATTTTACTATTTTAACCTACTAAAATGGACAAATGGCCAAACAGCTGGAAAATAAGAAAGAAGAAAGAAAGTAGAAGGATGAGGTACAGGAAGTGGAGAAGGAAGAGAAGAAGCAGGAAAGAAAAAAGAAGAAGAAAAAAAGAAAAGGGTTTAATGTGCAAGACTCAAGATTACTTAGCTCACTGGTTAAGACTATTGTTATTTTATCATTAGGGTGCTTAGGTTCCAATTCAGACTCCATTCCATGTTAATTCTATTAGTTTAAACAAGCTATTCAACCTCACTAAATCTCATTTTTTAATTATTAAGGACTATAATGACATTTATGTATTGAGAAGAGAATTAACAGAGCAATACATGTTACAATATTTAGAACAGTATGTAGTGTATACAGTGTTTTGGCATTACTGTATTTACATTGACTATTACTATTATTCTAAAGTTGGAATTAAAAGTCATACTCAATAACTCAAAAAGTTCTTAGAGAAAAATAATTCCATGGCCTGCTGAAAACCCTATGATATGATTTTGTTCCCCCAAATCTCATCTTGAATTATTAGTTCCTATAATCCTCAGTTGTCATGTGAGGTTTCTGAGGGGAGATAATTGAATCATGGGAACAATTACCCTCATGCTGTTCTCATGATAGTGAGTGAATTATCATGAGATCTGGTGGTTTTATAAGAGGCTTCCTGCTTTGCTCAGCACTCACTTCTCTCACCTGCTGCCATTTAAGATATACCTGTTTCACCTTCTGCCATGATTGTAAGTTTCCTGAGGCCTCTCTAGCCATGCAGATCCAAAGTCAATTAAACCTCCTTTCCTTATAAATTGACCAGTCTCCAGTATGTCTTGATAGCAGCATGAAAATGAAATAATATGCCATACAATAGAAAACTTGTGTCAAAATGTCAATATATAATAAAACATGAGTTACATGCTAGTTGGAATAAATTATAAGCATGTTGCTCATCTTATACTAAAGCACTAAAAGAAAACAAAACAAAAGAACAAATGAACTCCTTTCCTGGTGCACACTTTATTTTTCCAATGAGTCACATACATGAAGAGAGCAACACTGCCATTTTCTTATTCTCTGTTTTATAGTATACACACACGTTGGGAAAAGCAGTGAAGGAGAAGGGACTTACAGAGTGCCTACATAAATTGGTTATGAGTAACATATAAACAAGGAACAACAAACTGCATAAGGCCACAGGAGGCCTCTGAGGAGGAAGGCCTCTCCATGCCCCATGTTCCTGTGCAGGGTGACCTAGGCTCTGTTACCATAAACATTGTGCTGAATGATGTAAAACCCCTTCGTAGCATTATGACATAGCCAGACTTGTAGGCTCTTTGTAAGGCCTGAGTTCCACCAGCTGCACAGAGATAATAAGGTAAAGACAACCACATGTTCTTGTTTTGTGAAACTCCCAAACCACTGTTATTAATATTTAGAATGATACACCAGATCTGGCTCACTAATTCAGTTCCGGCTCACTGTCACTCCACCATAACCCTCTCTCCATCATCACTCCACAGTTACCCTATAGATAAAAGTGATTGTAACTAATAAATAGTGTGGATGATCAGATTTTGGGGCCTTCACTGTTTCCTCCAAAGTAATGAAAGATGGCCCCCTGGTCCCACTATCTCTCTTAATATGTCTTTTTCTCATTCCTTTGCCACCACCAAACATGGGGCACCCACGGGTGATGTAGGGCTGGTTCCCTACATTCTGGAACCCAAAGTGTGGGGCACATGGATTCTCTACATTCACATACACACACAAATACTATAATTCCCAAAAATAACTGAAAATGTTATGCTTTGGGCAGAAATATTGAGAGAGTTTTTTAGAGTAAATGGTGAATAGCATGTTTTTAACTATGAAACAAAATAACCTAGTTAAGGTCTGACACCTGACTAAGCTGGTATTGAAATCCAGCCAAGTCTCCTTACTCCCAATGTAAAACTCCTTCTACTACTGAAACAAAAAAGGAAATTTAAAAATTAAACAATGAAAAAGAAAATTTAAAATTGTTACACCTCTAAATAAATGTTGTTTTCCACAATTTGTTAGTAAAGACAGTCAAATTTTAATGTGAATTTTATTTTATCACCATGTTTTCCTCTCATCCATCCATATTTAGTGTACCATTACTCTCTACTTTCCAAATGCAAATCTCTCATACATTTATTCATTTAATATTTGTGCTTTTATCTCATTTCTTTCAAAACATACTTTTACACTATTTAGAAGATAGGTAAAAATTAAACCTTAAGCAAACTGTTTATCCATTAAATTTAACAAAAATAATGTATTTTACAACAGATAGGAAAAGTGTTACATATATGTGGGAAGTTCAATTTGAAATATTAATTTAATTTAATGAATAAAGTACAAAATATAAGATATCTTAGGAAGTGTATGCCTTAATGTGTGCTTAAAAAAATTAAATATTTAATAGAAAAAATCTAAACAATAACAATTTGTAAATGATAATGATAATAAACAAGCATGATGAAATGATAATATTCACATGTGTATTAATTATTTACTGCTGCCATAAAAATTTAACACATAGCTAAAGGCTTAATACAACCCTAATTTATTATGATTCTGTAGGTTGGAAGTTTGGTGTGCTCAGCTGGTATCTGTGCTTCAAATTTCACAAGTTCAAAATGAAGGTGTCAACAGGACTGGCCTCTGGAGACAAATCTACTTTGAGACTAATTCAGAGTATTGACAGAATTCAATTGGTAAAAACTGAAGTCCTCCTTTCCCTGCTGGCTTTTGGCAAAAGGTCATTCTCAGCTTCTAGAGGTAAAGAAGACAGATAATGTCTCTACACTCATGATGTTTACAGTTTTATAAAGAAAAGTATCCGTAAATTTTTATTATAAGATTATGTCAATTATAATAAATAAATCTGAAAAGCAGGTAGTAAGATAGACAGTAAGGTGAAAATATGGGTATCTCTAGGTAATGAACCAAGTAAAAATCTGGGGAAAGAGGATTCCAGGAGAGAATACAGTGAGCTATGGTAATAGTCATGAGGGTGATTGCCCTATTTCAGGACCAGCAAAAAGGCCAATGTGGATAAAGAAAACAAAGGCAATGGGAAATGGACTATATTATTTCATTAAGTTACAGACTTAGAGCATGGTGAAGAATTTGAATATTAATCTCCATGTGAGAGGGAGGTTTTGAAAGAGATTTGTATTGATGTAGTCCAATGTATGTTTTATTCTTATTTTTATCTTGGGGTTTCCTTTAGAAACTATTTTTATAACATCTAGGCTAAAGGACTTTTACCATTGCTAAAATTAGGTGTTACCATGTGAAACCACTCACTGTTTTCACTAAATACAGTGTTCAAAGCTTCTATTTTATCTCAAAGATTTGGATAGTAGTCTTTGTTTTGAATCAGCAAAAAGTATTCAATGCTTTAGATTGCTAAAATTGAAAATTATTCTGTAATCTGGCCTCACGAACATAAAACTTGCCTTTACTAAGATCATAATTTGATATAATATAAAAATAGAGAGAAATTTGACTTACTAATGTGTAAAAGTGATACAGACAGTAACAACATAAATAAATTATGTGTTTTTAGCTTGATTCACATTATACCTTCTGTGAATAAATTTCTTCATAAATGATCTACAGAATAATTTTAGTATTATTTGTCCTGGACTAATTATACAAGACATGGACTAATTATACAAAATAAAATGTATATTTTAAGGAACTTCTTTCTTATCTTTTATAAAAAGGCAAATAATCTACAGTTTGTATTTTATTAATATATATGTATGCTTTCCCATGTTGCATGTAGAAACAATTAAATTTATATAACTGACTGACCATCATGATATAGAAATATTTAATTGGAAATGAAATAATTCTGTTTAATTGAATTATATATTATCCTCAATGAAAGAAAAAAGGGTCACCTTTTAAGAAAACAGCAGATACAGAAACTTGAGGGTTTTTTTTTTTTTTCATCCCAAATATCTCAGAATAATCCCAATGTTAAGATTGTTGCTGAGCTCCAATGTTAAAACAGGTCATCTTTCTGCCTGTTTTCAGATTCTCTCTGAATCCATTAATATTGTTTTCAGAAATTGCAAGTTCAAGGCTGCTGAATTCATTTCTAGATATGCCCTGAGCAAGCAAAGAGGTCAAGATTATTATTGCAAAAGCTTAATATATTTTTGGGGACAGATAATTACAAGTCAGAAAGATAAGGAAGGTGGGGTTAAATTCAGATAAAGCAGTAATTTATTATAAAGATTCAAGTTTTAATGCATATATTGTAAAAATTGTTAGAAATATATGCTATTCTGTAGAAATTTTGGTTATACTATTTCAGTAATTTAAGGACATGCTACACAGCTTTAAAATAATGTTAACAAAATATGTTTAACACAATTTAAAAGATTTAGAAGCGCACAACTGTAAAACTGTTTTAAGGCATTTTCAATTTTCTTTTCTCAGAAAGTTTTTGTGTTGATGCTCTTTTCAGGAGAATTTTTTCATTAGGCTTGATTAGTTATTAGAGAAATTTAAAGTTAAAATTAAAATTACATTTACTAATATGCAAATTTTATATTTTCCAACATTGAAGCTGTTATAACACGCACATATTAAAGCTGGCCCCTAGCTGATCATTTTCCAAGAAAAAAAATCCATATACGAAATGGGAGAATGATAATAGATTATGATCAAATGCTAATATAGAACCATTATAGAACATTTGTGTATTAGTCTGTTTTCATACTGCTATGAAGTAATACCAAAGACTGGGTAATTTTTTTTTTAAGAAAAAGAGTTTTAATGGACTCACAGTTCTATATTGCTGCAGAGGCCTCACAATTATGGCAGAAGGCAAATGAGGAGCAAAGGCATGTCTGACATGGAATTAAGCAAGAGAGTGTGTGTAGGGGAACTGCCCTCTGTAAAGCCATCAGATTTTGTGAGACATACTCATTATGATAAGAACAGCACAGGAAAAACCAGCCTGCATGATTCAATTACGTCCCACTGATTGTCTTCCATGACCTGGAAGGATTATAGGAACTATAATTCAAGATAAGATTTGGGTGGGGACACAGCCAAACCATATCAATTGGTCATAGAGGCACAGAGTGTTTTGAATAATTGTCCAGAATATAATAAAATGGTTTGTCTTAAACTGGGCTTGAGATTTAGAACTTTCCTAATAGTATTATCCATTTAATCAATCACCAAAATACATATTAGCTTATTATTCCGTATTATTTTGTAACATTGTTCTTCACTTTCTTTTAGGGACTTCTAATTTTATGTTTATTATTTCAATAAAATATATCCTTCACCAAAATAATTTCTGTTTAATGATATTTAATGAAATATATAGATTGGAAATCATGAATTCTATCAGTTATTCTACCTACAATGTATTAAAGTAGAAATATATAATATCTTAATATATCATTAATGAAATATGGAATGTTAATATATTAGTAATATAGCCTTCTATATGTCAGTAATACATTATATTTAGAAATTGTTATGTCATTAATAGACATAATATATTCAATTGTATAACTGACCTTCCTACTTGAAGAATAAAGGAATAACAGAAAGTAAATTATGTATTATTTTCTGAATGCAGAAATAACAATTGGAGTATAAACTGAAGCAAAAACTGTGAGGTCTATGCTTAAAATTATTGATTTTATAACATAGATTTGATTCAATATACTTTGTCCTTTTCTTAGTATGTTAAACTATTTTTGGCAACATTTGCATTTGAAAACCATGTTAGTGAATTCAACATTGGAATATTATGATAGAATTGATAGACTTAATTCATAATTTAAAGAGGGTCTCAAAATGCTAACTCAAATGTTAGCACATAAAGCTATCATTGTGTTGTACTGATTGATTCAATCAAAGCGTAATATTTGTAGAATAGTTCAAAAAGATAAATAATAAATCCATGGCAAGTGAGACACTAAATGTGGTAAGATACTATCACTATCTGATAGAATTGATATTTAGCCACATACACTTTTTCACAATAACTAAAAGAAAAAGAAAAAAATATTTCCATCTTCAGAAGCTTCTTTTTCCAAAGACAATTTTTTTCTTTCTGCTTTTCTTTTCTGTATACATTTAGAATAGATAGATGGGGTCATTCTAAATAAAAGCATGGGGACATTAAATAACCAACTATACCTTTAAACAATTAAACACATAATAGTAGTACAGTCCTTGTGATAAAAATAAATTAAAGTCATATTTATCAACTTGCCATTAAATATCTTAAATTTGCATATGGTTTTTATTGCATTGATCTAAAAACATTTATCCAAATTATTGATAAACACTATAATATAAAATACCAGCCATCGGCTGGGCAAGAAGCCCTAGACTATGGGTAGCACTCTAACTACACACCCATGGAACCACTGCCCTGACTGAGGACACACTGCCCTTGAACCAGTGCATCACCAGACCACCTGCAGACATACCCCACAATGCTCTCTGACTCTTCCAAGCTGAGAGGACCAGTGCATACCAAAGGATTTGCCAGTCTTCTGGTGATCTAACCGTTGACTTGGGCTGCACCAAAGGAGGGGATGTGTTATCTGAGAGGGCATCCCTTGGGCCTAAGGAAATGTGAGCATAGTACCAGTGACTAGAGGGGGTTTCCCAAAGGCCTAGGAATGGACTTGGTAAGGAGAGTTATCTTTTGCACCCTTCCCCATAATTCCCTTCCCAGAGCACTGTGGAGAATTTACTAAAATACAAAAGAGTCCATATGATAACTCTTACTCTTAATCACCATCTAGTAGATCACAGCCTGTATTATGGTACCAAACAAATATAAATTCCTTCAGCATGCATTTCCTGTGAAATTCAATGCAGGAAACTAGCCACAACTAAGAAACCCATACGCCATGCTGTATTGATTACTGTAGCCTTATAGTATAGTTTGAAATCAGATAGTGTGATGCCTCCAGGTTTTTTTTTGCTTTGGATTATCTTGGCTATGTGGGCTCTGTTTTGGTTCCATAAGATGTTTAAGGTGATTTTTTTCCAGTTCTGTGAAGAAGGTCAGTGGTAGTTTGATGGGGATAGCATTGAATCTGTAAATTACTTTGAGCAGTATGGCCATTTTCATGATATTTATTCTTCCTAACCATGAGCATGGAATGATTTTCCATCTGTTTATGTACTCTCTTATTTCCTTGAGCAGTGGTTTGTAGTTCTCCTTGAAGAGATCCTTCACATCCCTTGTTAGTTGTATTCCTAGATATTTTATTCTCTTTGTAGAAATTAAGAATGGGAGTTCACTCATGATTTGGCTCTCTTCAAGTCTGTTTTTGGTGTATAGAAATGCTTGTGATTTTTGCATATTGATTTTGTAACCTGAGACGTTGCTGAAATTGCTTATCATCTTAAGGAGACTTTGGGCTGAGATGGTGGGGTCTTCTAGATATATAATCATGGTACTGGCACCAAAACAGAGATATAGACCAATGGAACAGAACAGAGGCCTCGGAATTAACACCACACATCTACAACAATCTGATCTTTGCCAAATCTGACAAAAACAAGGAATGGGGAAAGGATTCCCTGTTTAATAAATGGTGTTGGGAAAACTGGCCAGCAATATGCAGAAAGCTGAATCTGGACCCTGTCATTACACATTGTACAAAATTTAACTCAAGATGGATTAAAGATTTAAACATAAGACCTAACACCATGAAAACCCTAGAAGAAAACTTAGGCAGTACTATTCAGGACATAGACATAGCCAAGGACTTAATGACTAAAATATCAAAAGCAATGGCAGCAAAAACCAAAATAGACAAATGAGATCTAATTAAACTTAAGAGCTTCTGCACAGCAAAAGAAATTATCATTAGAATGAACTGACAACCAACGGACTGGGAAAAAAAATATTGCAATCTACCTATCTGATAAAAGACTAATCTCCAGAATCTGCAAAGAACTTAAACAAAGTTTCAAGAAAAAAACAATCCCATCAAAAAGTGGGCAAAGGATATGAACAGACACTTTTCAAAAGAAGACATTTATGCAGCCAACAAACATATGAAAAAATGCTCATCATCACTGGTCATTAGAGAAATGCAAATGAAAACCACATTGAGATACCATCTCACGCCAGTTAGAATGGCCATTATTAAAAAATCTGGAGACAACAGATGCCAGACAGGATGT